>APFE030338273.1:127400-147337 GCA_000404065.3 Pinus taeda | reverse complement strand
GCACTTCCCCCATATTGTACATGAAACCCTTGTTTCCTTGAGAATTGATGTTCATCCCTTAGTCATGACATCTTGGAGTGAGTATTGGAAGGTGACCTACTAGAGGCTTGAGGCGGGACGGATCCAGAAGGAGGCTGAGCTTTGAGCCTGCAGAAGCGGTTCAGGTGATATTTCTCTTTTTTCATACTATTCTATTTGTTTAATAAAGAAACACGTCTTGTTCCCGAAACGCTTCTTTCTTTATGTAAATGATGTTCACATTTGAATTTCATGCATTAATAGATGTTAGAAGTTTGTAACTAACTCCTCTCTTACATAACATAAAGATCATTTTTTATGTAAATCTTTGTCCATATACTGTTGCAATCCTTGGAATTGTTGTTTTTGCAGGACAAAGGAGCAGAAGGGACGTGAAGAAGGGTTTGCACCCTTGAGTAACTACCCAAATGTAGGACCTCAGGTATGTCCTTCTCACCCTAGAAGTAGTTTTTTATAGCATAAACGCCTGTGTGTGTGTATGTTTCTTGACTTAGACAACTTTTAGTCTGCTAGGGTTCCACCCAAGAGCCTTAGGGGATAATATCCCGCAACAGCTACTAGATAGTAAACTCATGAGGAAATGCTGCGCAGATGAGGTGTTCGCCCCTATCATTATTCTTGTGGAGCAGTGTGTAGAAGGAGTTTAGTTCAATTGGGTGCAATTCTTATGCGACGAATTTCTGACAAATTGTAAGGAAGCATAGGAAAAATGTAAGACTTTCCATTATGCATGGTTTCTACTATCAATCCTTCTGGTTACAGGAGAGCTGCCGTAGGGTAGCCAATTTCCTAACATTGAGCACAACCTACCTAGAGCAGTGTGGTTTACCTTGCTCTAGGCTACGAAGGATGCCATGAGGGTCTGGGAGATCAAGGTATTTTGGATATTCATGGAAGCAAGTATCTGGACATGGATCGCTCATAGACCATGGATGTCCCCAACAGTCTAGAATAGTTTGCAAAGAATGACCAAGTTGAAAGTAGACATGCACAACCTATATATTCAGGCGCAGAAGGACCCAAAGCAAACATGGGTCAAGCTTCCATTCATTGCAACGAACAATGTAATTTACGAGGTATTGGTAGCATGGCCTTCAGAATGGTGTACCCCAGACATGGCAACATTAGAAAGGATGGCAGCACCATAGCGAAAGAAGGAAATCTAGCTGCGACTCACTAAACTGGTGGAAAGGACACGTCAGGGACAGAAGTCCACTTCACTGCAGGAGGCGACCCAGGAAGTAATTGCCTAGGAGATCATGAAAGATCAAGAAATGTCCTTAGAACAGGATAGGTACATGGAATCAGAGACACAAGAATGCACCAACTTTACCACAAAATCGACCCAAGGCAAAAGGCCGCGTAGTAAGGAATCGCCACATGCATGCAAGAAGTCAAAAATAACAAAGACTTTGGAGAAAGAATTTCTTGACAGTAGTGAACCAGCGCGCAATGTTGCTACCAATGCATTGGAGGAGCTGATGACAGAGCGGGAAATTGTGTTGGGGGAGCTCAGAGTGCAGTTGCAGGCATTACAGGTGCAACCTTTAGGAGGGATGATACCAAACCTAGAAGATGATACAGCCATAGTTGAGCAAATGGTGTGTAGTCACACAATGAACACTTTAGTGTTTCCAGTAGGCACTATCTTAACTAAAGCTGAAGGTGACATGCAAAGTTGGGGGTTGAATTTGACCACTCTACCTCGAGAAACCCTCTACCAACCACAGGATGGGGTAATCACTGAGCTACGTGCCAGGGAAGCCTGTGCCTTCTAAATGTTAATGGAGAATAAGGTAAATTTGGAGTAGATCAGCTTAGAGTGTGATGAATTGGTCGCCCACAACTAGGAAG
The DNA here is from genome assembly GCA_000404065.3 of Pinus taeda. Lineage (NCBI taxonomy): Eukaryota > Viridiplantae > Streptophyta > Pinopsida > Pinales > Pinaceae > Pinus > Pinus taeda. The sequence continues at coordinate 145,444 of APFE030338273.1, read as the reverse complement.
TGGAACATGCTGTGGTGGCACCTTACAACAAGGTAATAGAGTTGGCTTTCCTAATGGAACTTTCAATAATGGACAAGATCCATTACATGGCCACTAGATTCTGTACGGCCCAAGAGGAGGCTGTGAAAGCTCAGTGGAAATTAAAGTTGCAAATTGTGGAGCTAAGACTGAAGGTGCAACCACCCACACCCCTGGATGTTCGAGAGAAATGCTATGGTGAAATTCAAGTAGGATTGGAAGTCATAAAGCACGTAGTGCAAGATTGCTCGGGATTGTTGAATCAATCCCTCCTTATGCTCACATCCCTACAGGACGACCCAACGTTACAGCAGGTAGAAACAAAAGCGCGGCAGTTACAGTAGGCATATGACAAAGTTTGGGGGATTGTGCAAATGGTCACCATCATACGACGACCAGCCAAAATGAGGGAGGCATAGGTTCTCAAGAGAAGGGGGGACTAATGCCATTGCGACGAGAGGCACAAGCTAACATGGCTCTACAAAAGGAAGAAATGCTTAAAGAATGCATCCAACCTTGGCTTGATGAGGCATTCGTGGTCTCTACCAACATCGAGGAAAAATTAGCACACATACAAGTAGCATCTTAACCCAGGAAAGCAACAGAATTGGATATTGATACATCGGTGGCTCGCATAGAATGGGGAGAGTAAATGGCGGATGATTTTATTGCGAGGGTAAGCGAAGTGCAGAAGTTGCTGAATGACCTCCATGCAAATATTGCCACACCAACCAAGTGACTCGGGATGAGTCACGATGATTGTATTGGGGGCCTGTTGGGTAGCAGAGGCCCCGCGTAATGGTTTTGGGGCTTAAAGCCTAGACGTTAGGATAATAATATTGTAAACCTCTGAAATGCACAAAGCGCGAAATGTAATAGGTCAAGTCAAGGGGTTTTCCACCCAAAAATAATATAGAATAATAGGAAGTAATTCGGCCTACCCATGGTTCACGGACCATGGGAATGTATAAATAGAGGGATGCTCTAAGGGTAGAAAGCAGTTTTTCTTTTGATTCTTGATTTTATGGGTTTGTGAAGGCAGTATTCTCTACATCTATAAGTCCGAGTCAAGGGTGTTGGTAGATAGATAGAGGCTCTGTAGCTTTGTGCGCAGAGGCTTGGTAGAGTCTGCATCTGTGTGTGTTGACCCCTGCAGCTGAGTGCGTAGGGTGGGTCTAGTTGTATTGGTAGAAGATATTAATAAAGATAAGTGGTTTCTGAAATATCACAGATCTATTGTGTTCTGGTTTATGCATTTGTTATATGAGTTTATATCTTTAAAGAATAATGATTGTGTGCACTGGATTTTATTGTTAAATGTTTGCTTAAAGACTGTAACAAGAAGATCAGATCTATAACAATTTTATTAATAAGAATGTATACCTGCATGGATCTACACGAAAGCCCGATAATAGTACAGAGTGGCGCGAGGCCACAAAATAGTTTGCGACCCCTCCAGATCACATCAAGACATCCCAAGGGTGTGGAAATATGGTTCCAGTGCCCTCCCCTACTACCTCGAGTGAGACCTTAGTCCACACTCTGTGGGCTGTTGCCAAAAGGGCCGGTAGCCGCAGGATTTGTTGGGCTAATAACTCTTCCGAAAATAGGTCAGGGCCCAATAAGCCAACAAGGCTCAACTGTCAAGATACCAGACACAACCCATCATCGATGACACCATGCATGCAATGAGGGTAAAGTCCATTTCAAATTGAGAGGCTAATGCCTCACCTTCCAATCCTTCTGAGGACCCCTTCTTGGAATTCTTGGATGGGAAATTAGTCGCATAATGTCGAATCGCTTGATAATTAAAGCATATTACTTATGACATTTCACCCTTCTTCCCTCCATGAGAAGAATGCAATTTGGAATGGGAATCCTTTCCCTTCCCTTTCCTTGCCTTACTTGCTAATGCTAGATTTTCTTCATCATCATCCTTGGATGAAGAACCATCGCGTGTGTTCTTGATTTCCTCCTGCATAAGATCCAACCACATTCGTTCCCAATCTGACAGTTTCTCCCTTCCATTCATAGAGTCCTAGTAGCTATTCCAACTCTTTGGAAGGCCAAGGAGAGTGAGGCTCACCATTTCATCATTGGTAGTAGTTATTCCAACACTGCCAAGCTCATCTCTACAGGTGGTGAGCTTGTTCAGATATGTGGAAATAGTATCGCCCTTCTCCATATTGATTCTTCGAAACTTATCCTTGAGCACTAATTTCCTCTGGTTGCTATTGTTCTAGTAGAGGTCCTTCAATGTCTTCCACATTGAAAATGGAGTATCCTTCCCATGGAGACTCGAGACAATATGGTCTCGAACTCCCTCAAGGATGATCCATCTCGCCTTCACCACGCACTTCTTCCACTCAGCTAACTCTTGTGAATTAGTTGAAGCTTGCTTTTGTATTTCTTAATAAATGAATTCCTTTAAGCCATTGTCTTCTAATACAACCTCCATTCTATCTTTCCATTCTATGTAATTTGAGCTACCTTCCATGGCATACTCGAGTCTCAAGACATAGAGCGCCATTGGCCAACCTTGAAGTATGATATGAATTAGATTTGCACCTGCAACCCCGAACTTCAAACTTCAAATTCTCTTCTCAGTATACTATTCATAGCTCCAATACGGTGTAGGAAATTTCTACAAATCCAGCTCCGATACCATGTAGAAAATATGCTTGTAGGTTAACCCAATAATGCAATATAAATAAAAGCATAATACTATAACATACTTCTACTCTCAATTTGCGGAAGATTAAATATCGAGCTGAACAATATAACTAAAAGAATAAGAATCAATGCACAATACACATGAAAATATTTTTGGGAAATCCTTAGCTAAAATCCCCACTATCTGTATTATCATACAAGGTGGAAATACATAGGAATTATACAAAGTCTTTTCTCTCACAGCTAGCCAGCTCTCAGTACCATCCTCACAGATACCCACAAGCAATCTTGGCTACTCTCCAGCCTTCCTCTCTACTCTCCAAGCTCCTATTTCCTTGCATTTTTCCTCTGGGATGATTCTCCTTCAACCAAGTGGAACACTCCGATCTCACACATTGTCAAAACTCCACAATCCTCAAGGAAATATTCCTTGATTGCATGCATGAGTTTTCTTTATAAGAAAACACATGCAATTGATAGTACACTATCCTTGACTTTAATCTCAACTGGGTCTTTCTCAAAATAGACATGCATGAGTTTCTGATGAGGGAATCTTCAGTTAACTGGAGTAGCACTAGTTGGATGCATTCATGCATCAACTAACTATTAACTCACCATTAGTTCCTCAAATAGTTTGGAACTAATTTAACTGGACTTAACTCAATAAAGTGAGTTAACTAATTACAACTCAAATATAACTCACTCTTATCTCCTTAATTTAAGGGATAACTCTTGCATGACTTCAGAAAGACTTCTAACTTGAATTTCTCCAACTAATTAAGTCAAAATAACTTAATTATTTCCAATTATCTATTAAGACTAAATTTGATTTTAATTCACAATTTAATTCAAGGAAAAATTAAATTGGAATATTCTTGTTGGCACATTTCAACATGTGCAACAAAAATAAAGCTCCAATTTTGGTCCAACATCGACGAATGCCTACATAACTAAGGAAACTATATATTTTCTTAAAATAATAGTTGTGTTGTTTTAACACATAATAAGACTTATCAACAACAAAAAGAAAATAAATTCTCAATATAATGGTATAGTACAACTTAGAGAGGAGTTCACACAATAGAGGATGATTTAGATGAAATAAGAGTAGTGAGTATCCCTCATAATCGGATGGAAACACTTAGAAGTTTAAGGGCTAAACTTAGAAGCTAAAACACTAAAAATGAAAGGATTATGAAAACCCAAGAAAATTTGGAGGATGTGTTTATAGTGGTGTTTCAAAGCATATTATATTTTCAAAGGATGAGATAACATAAAGTATTTTCTAGTAATATGGACAAGCATAACTCCAAAACTCTTCCTAGCCCATATAAAATGCATAAAATGGACCAACAACTAATAGGAAAAAAGGAAGTGCTTCAAGGAAGAGGCATAAAAGTACCAAGAAGGATACAACTTGTGAAGATACCTTAGTAGACATGTATGAAGATGAAATTAAGAATTCAAAAGAACTCTATAGCAGAACAACTAGATCATAGTTACATAAGAATAAGAATAAGAAAAAGGATACAAAGAGTTAGTTTATTGAAGAGTTCAAGAAGGTTATACCTAACACATTTCATGGAGAATTTAGAAAGAATTAAGAAGCTGAGACATGGGTATTGGATCTGAAGAAATATTTTAGGACACACAATTAATCTATGAATATGAAGGCCCTAATGTCCATATTTAACTTTAGAGGCAAATATGATATCTAGTGGGAAGAACTCAAGAATGTCAAGGGAATTTGAGAGGGTAAGCTAAGTTGGAGTAAATTCAAGAAATATTTCAAGGAGAAATACTTGTCTGAAAGGTATTACGATGGAAAAATAAAGGAATTCCATGAATACAAGTTGGGGAATCTTGCATGCATGCATATTCCAATATATTTATAGAGTTGCTAACATATGGGCCTTACATAAAAAACAATAAAGTCAAGATAGATCACTTTCTCAATGGATTTCCATGATTCTATCAAGATAGAATTGAAAAACACTCGATAAAACTAGTAGAAAGACTAAATATTGTTATGAATAATCAATTAACGATATTGAATCTAGGAAAGAGTGGAGGGAAAAAAGGAAAACCAACTTCAAGGAGAAAATATCCAGGTCATTCTATTATAAGCAGTCTGGAAAAAGTGTTCAATTCAATGTATGAACTAGAAGTGAGTATTATTATAACTCTCTCACTCAAAGTGGGGATAAACTAACCAGACTAGAAAAATAATAACCAAAAACCAAAGAAAATACCATTGAGGTGTTCGAAGTGTGGGGAAGAGCACTTGTTAAGATACTTTCCACATAGGCAACATGCCATAAAAGGGTATATAATTTACAAGAGGTTGTTATTTTTTGTGATATGGCTTGAAGTATACCTCATATTTATGAAGCCATGGAGAATTGGGAAGAAGACCACTAAGCATTGGTGGTGGAGATGGAAGGTATACTTTCCAACCATCTTATTTCAATTATGATTGACCCTAGCTTTAACCTTGGTTATATTGCATGAATTTTTTTTAATACATGTGTTATGCAAAGAGAAACATACAATTTCATGGTTTTTCTGGATAGCTAAAAGAACCAAAAGGAAGGTGATTGAATCCATCAAAGAATGTCAATTCAAAATGAGTTATTTGCATACACAAGACACCTTGACCATGTTACCTCTATGGTCATCTGACATGTTAGTTAGCTTGGATTGGCTAGAATATAACAAAGTTAATTTGGATTACTACAATAAAACCTTAGTATGGTAGATGATGAAGAAAGGAAAAATATTCTTTAGGGAATTCAAAAGCCTATGTCTATAATAAAAAAAGCATCTTTATAATTGAAGATATATTGTAGAAAAAGGTGTCTATTGTATGTTATACATGTGACAAATAAAAATGAATACAACCAGCTAAAAATTAAGGATTATATAGTGTTATAGGAGTACCAAGATGTATTCTCTAAGGAAATATGGGAATTCCCTCCCAAAGAGATATTGTGTTTTCATTTTAACTTATACTAGGTGTGGTGCCTACATCCAGGGTACCTCATAGAATGAGCATACATGAGTTAGTATAATTCAATATCATAGTTAAAGGAAATATTAGAGAAGGGGTGCATCAGACCTAGTGTGTCTCCATGGGGAGAACTAGAATTATTTTTTAAAAAGAAAGACAACACCCTCATATTATGTATTGCGACTGATAGTTGAAAATGATAACCATTAAAATGTCCAATTCCTATCATTAATTACCTCTTCGATCAACTAATAGGAGCCATAGTATTTTCAAAGATATAGTTGAGGTTTGGATATATTTAAGTTGGTATTAAGGATAAGGATATCTATAAAACCACATTCAAGACCAAGTACAAGAACTATGAGTTTCTGGTGGTTCCATTTGGGCATAGAAATGCGCCAAGTACCTTTATTTGCTTTATGAGTACTATACACAACAAGTATTTGGATAAGTTTATAATGGTATTTATTGATGACATCTTAGAGAATTCAAACACCAAGGAGGAGTAAAAATAACACCTCAAGATGGTATTTTATATCCTATGAGACCATCAACTATATCTCAAGTTTAATAAATGTGATTTATTTCAATCAAAAGTACATTATTTGGGCCATCTAATTTTAGGAGATGGGGTGGTAGTAAGCCATAAGAATATTAAGGAATTAATGGAATTGTTTGCCTCTTGAAAAGTATCAAACATGAGATCCTTTATGCAATTAGAAGGATACTACAAGAGTTTTATTCAAGGTTTCTCAAACATTGGTTATCCAATCACTTCTCTACCAAGATATTGAGTGAGGTTTATATGGTTAGCTGAATGTGGAGAAGGATTCCAATAGTTTTAGCACCTCTTAACCAGTGCACCCACCCTATATATTGTGTATCCAATAAAGAACTTGTTACTTTTTACAAATGTCGTAAGGAAGGACTCAGTGGAGTTCTCATGCAAGAGGTACATGTATTCAACTATGATTCCAAGAAATTAAATGAGCATGAACATCCATATGTAACACATAATTTAGAGATTGAAACCATTGTGAATGTTTTAAAATTTTGGAAGCACTACTTTCTTAGGAGAAAGTTCATATTGATGACATATCATGATGGGTTGTAGCACCTTCTTGACCAACCTCGATTAAATGCTAGGAAATCTAAGTGAATGGCCCTTATTAGTGATTTTGACTTTAAGATCTAACACATTAAGGAAAGGAAATCCGAGTGGAAAACACACTCAGCTAGAGCACATATACTAGATAGATGGTAGCAATTAGTATATGTAAATAATATATAAAGGAATAATCAAAGATTCCCTATAGGGTGATGAACACTTGAAGCATGTAAAAGGATGCTTAGAGAAAAATCCCAACGGGCTAAAGGGTAAAGTGTTATGAAACCAGCTCAGAAAAAGATAGAAAAGATAGATCAATGCCTTAGAAATAAGCCTCTTCGAGGGGGAAACCTCCTTTACATTACAAAATGAACAATTCTTAGATGATAAAAATGACAAGACCTCCTTTCTATATATAGGATTCTAAGGGGTCATAATATAATCAGAGCCAACATAACAATAATAATCTAAAGGCACAATAATAATAATAGTGGGCTTCTATGGGGCACAATAATAACAATATGGGGACTACACAGTCACAACAATATAATAAGGGGGTTGTACTAATAACAATAAGGGGTTACACTAGTAGTATAGGGACCTAACATGCCCCCTCTCCTTCAAAAAGTGTTGTCCTCAATGCTTGAGTAGTTCTCGATGCTTCTGTATAAAATTCTCATCTTTCCATGTGTAATCTTTAGTAGGTATGTTCTTCCACTTGATGAGATGCTCTGAAATTAATTGATTTCGTAGCTGTCAACTTCTCGGTTCTGTGAATGATTCAGGTTCTAATATGATTTTTCATTCCTTTTTAAGTTCGGGAAATATTGTCGGAACTAGGATCTTCAACAAATTTTGAATGATATCCCACCCTGCTTCGCCATTATTTAATTCAATCCTTGATTTCTTTATCACATTTGGTTGGATAATTATACCAACCTCTACCATTTCTGCAACCATATGTTCAATTTCACTCCTTTGGGCATATGGACATCTATAAGGCCTGATGTTTGGAAGAACACTTCCTAGAATAAAATGAATAGCATGATCATGATCACAAATACGTGGGAGACCTTTGGGAGTCTTAAATATATTGGAATGATTGTCCAAGGCCTTTTCGAGATCTGGAGAAATACATGATTTCGATGTGGGAACCATTAGCGAACATAATTGTGAAATTACGCCTCATTGTTCTTTCTTTAGAATATTTGTCATTTTGTCAGAGTTGAATATCTTTCCTAGTTTCCCCAAGGATTGGAGCCATTGGACTCCTAGTACAACATCAGTACCACCCATTGGAACGAAAAGCATTGGGCTATTCAATACATATTCTCCCATGGATAGCTTGATACTATGGCACTTTATAGAGCAATTTATGGTTCCTCCACTTACAACCCTCAGTTGACAGTCTGGTGCTGGATATAGGAAGCAATTCAATTATTTGGCTATCTTACAATTAATAAAATTATGGGTACTACCCGAATCAATCAACACTATTACTTTTTTCTTCTTGATATGTCTTTTTGTCTTTATAGTTTGAGGATTGGTAATTCCAACCAATGCATTACAAGATATGGTCAGATTCATTTCTTCTTTCTCTAGGATTGGCTTCTAATGAGAATCCTTTTCTTTTGATGTTTCTTGATACTTTTCTTCCTGATATTTGATGGTTGTAACCTTATTCTTCTTGATATGCCCTTCTATCTTGAGAGTTTGAGGAGTGGTAATTCCTGCCATTGAAATACAAGATATGGTTGGTTCATTTTTTCTTTCTGTAGGATTGGTTACCAGTGTATATCATCTTCTTTTGACATTTCTTGATCCTTTTCGTTATTAGGAGGCCTTTCTTGTAACAACTTTCTCCCACCTTCCTTCAAACTTCCATGTATTTCTTCAAATCTTCCATGTGTTTCTTCCAATATTCTTTCATACCATTGATATCAGCTTTGATGGCATAGATAATACTATTTATCTTTTTCTTCTCTATAATATCATTTAACCTTATATTATTTTTTTGAAAGTCCTCAGTGTGCTTTTCCATTAAACCCTTTTGTGTGAGATTTATCAATTAGCTAAATAAGGTGTTTCTCTTTATATCCTCATAATGTGCTATCATTTCCTCCATGAAAATTGACCATGTAACAAGTGGTTTACGACAATAAAGCTCTTTATACCATAAAAATTGATTTGGTTCTAAATATGAAGATGCAAAACCTACCTTTTGCAACAGTGTTACACCATATAGATCAAAATATTTCTCCATCTGTAGTATCCAAATTACGAGATCCTTGCCATCAAACTTCTTCATCTCACTTTTTCTTGATTTTAGGAGCTCGATCTTGAAATGACTATAACTTGTAATTTGGGATCATTAGGTTATGCAATTTCTATCTGTAATAGCCCTCTGAGTCCTCTTTCTAACTCCACAATTCTAATCACAATTGGATTCTCCAAGGAAGAGTTATATCAAATCTCCCATGGTGACCTGATTATAGATCTTTTTAAAAGAACTAACTTGTAGGAAGTGCCCCGTGTCACTGTTTTGAGCTTCGGATCTGAAAAGTATATAAAGGAAACTATAGTCCATTCGTTTTCTGCAACTTCTTATGAAATTTAAATCTGATGCTCAGAACCAAAGTTATGACAATTTTCCCCAGGTCACCTGTTTGGAATGTAATTCGGGAGTCTGCAGAAACCCTAACTTCCTCAGATCAATCTTTGAAAATATAGCGAGTGAAATTTGGATGCGAGCTTCAGTGGGTTTTCAGATCAAATGGGTTTTTTTTTAGCTTCTAAAATGCTGTAGAAAGAAAGATATAGCGAAAATTCCACGATGACCTGTTTGGAGCAGCGAAAACCCTAGAATCCAAAGCTCTGATACCAAATGTTATGAAACCAGCTCACAAAAAGATAGAAAATATAGATGAACGCCTTAGAATTCAGTCTCTTCGGGGGGGAAACCTCCTTTACATTACACAAATGAACAATTCTTGGATGATACAAATGACAATACCTCCTTTCTATATATAGGAGTCTAAGTGGTCATAATACAATCAGAGCCAACATAACAATAATAATGTAAGGGCACAGTAATAACAATATGGGGACTACATGAGTACAACAATATAATAAGGGGGTTGTACTAATAATAGTAAGGGGTTACACTAGCAGTATAGGGACCTAACATAAAGGGTATAAGTTAATATATCATGGATTATTGGTGTGCAAGCGAATAATTAACTACCAAATCTAGAAAATTTGAATAGACTCATAATGGATGAACTCCATAGGAGCCCTTATTATCGTCACCAAGGCTATCAAAATAAATATGGTAAAAACCATAACAAATTTATATTATTGTCCCATAATGAAGAGATAAATTGTTTATTATGTTGCTAAAATGCTTTTGATGAGCCTCAGTGTTGCAACAAGAATGTTGCAACTCCCAAGACTACCAACTTTAATCATCAAACCAGGGTTTGTACTAACTTAAGAGGTATCAACACTATATGTGCATCATACATTGTGTCCTTCCTTTGCTGTCATGATGTGATGGAGTGCATGTAATGAAATCAAATCCTAACTAGTTGCGAAATGGAAATGCTTGAAATGGAAAAGAAATTAATCCTAGGTAAGAACAACAAAATGAAATTGAAATCCTAAGAGCGTGAATTCAAATAAATAGGCCTCATCTCCATTGTAAAAAGACATATCCTAATCAGTGTGTTTTCTTCCTCAACCATTTATTTAGAGCCCAAGGGTCATGATTCAACCCTAAGGGACCAAAATTAATCTTTTTGAGCAAATATGGACAAGTATATACACACTCAAAGAGTACTACAAGAAACTATAGGATGTTACAAATTTACTACAACAATTTATAATTCATCGAATGACCAAGCAAATAAAATCCAAATTGGATGAGACAGGATTTTTTATTGAATAGGATGAATTAGGTCTCCATTACAAGTGGAATTAGTCAAAAATAGTTCTGTTAACCCATGCTAAGAAATAACATAAAATTACTAGTCTAAAATCTAGAAATTCGAGAATTAGTGAGCTTGTAAATCTATCAAATGCCTAACTTAATAAAGTGAAAATGAAATGGGGTATATTTTTTTATTAAATAGAATTTTTTTTTGATATAATTCAAGTGGAATCAACTCGATTGAAACTCGTTAACATGCTCTAAAAAATAGTAAAAATTTACTATTATTTTCCACAAGGGACTTCCAGAAATCTAGATTTGGGAATAAGCAAACTAATCCAAGTAGCTCAATGATTACTGTGGCATTCCAAAGTTGTTCCAATGATAAAGTGATGCTTTTGATACTAAAAAGTAACTTACTTCAACCAGTTAACCCAATCGTACAACAAGAAATCATTAATACTAAATGAAAAAATAGAAAAAATATAAGAACAAGAGATGCATGTGAATAATAAGTGAGAAGAAGAAAAATAAATGATACAAAAGGGATCTAAGGCTCCTGGGATGGCCAAGCCCAAGGAAAATCAGATTCCTATGAAGTAGACCAACATTTAGAAGTTGAACATGGCACTAATCTTCATTATTTCCATCAATACAATTACATCCCTGCAAGAAATGAAAGTGGAGCTGCAAAAATACGAGCTCTCTCCATGAGAAGACTAATAAAAGTCCACCCCTAGAGGAAAATTTGACTTGGTATTTATACAAAATAATTGAGAAGCATTCCCCATGAAAGGAGGAAGCTTTCACCACAATAATCCTTTAATTAGTGGATCTAGTTCCCAATACTAGGAATCTGCATTAAATGATAGGGAACACATTCCTAGATTTTCTCAATCATTTGAGCTCCAAAATCTGTGCAATTATTTTAGAATATATTATTGATTTATTATTTAATATTGATCCTCCTATAGTAGGGAGCAAGTACCTAAATTATCTCCTCCTCCAAATCTTCATAATCTGCCCAATATTCTCATAATATTTCACAAAAATAAATAATATTAGGCACAAATATGCAATTATCCATAAACCTTCCTAATAAACATATTAAAGTTAAAAATACATTATATAATGTAGAAAGAGAGGTTTAATGCACTGAAGGATGGTCAGATGGGCCTTAATTTATGTCTAATTTAGAGGCCCGTCATAACCCCTTGCTGAAAGTGTTGCTCATATTCTATGCAACTTAGTGACCCCATTGTGCCTCATTCATGGCCCTGGTGGCCTCTCTCTTGTGCTTTCCTCTGTCCTTTCTCATTAGAATATTGACTGTAAGTTATGCAAGGATAATCACAAAAATGTAGTTGTTCTTTTCATGATTGTTTAACAGTCTTTCAAGAAAAAAACATAGCTTTCCTCATTGCAAGTGAACTTTGTTGACTTGTAGATCCATTTCATTCATATCCTCTCCCTTGAAACCTTCATTCCATTTTCTCTCATTTTTCCAAAACTGTTTTTTCATAGAAACATCACGGTGTTTCTTGAGACCATTAACATGCCTTCTTCCCCTTATTCAAGATAGGTTCTTGAATATTTTTTAGTTTGACAAGGTCTTCCACATCCTTTTCCAACCTCATGCTACCTTTTTCCAACATTTAAACACCTATGAAACCTTCAAAACACCTTTAGATGAGAACTAGGACATCATGTAGTAGTTCCTATAGTAATTACATGAAACCTTGTAGTAATTCTAGTAGTAATTACAGGAAACCATGTAGCAGCCTATTTAAACCTATTTTGAGCAGAAATGATAGTATGAGCCTAGGGTAGGCCCTCAACTCAACTTCCATGCCTTTCTCCCCTCTCTATAACATCTTTTAGGCCTTGGAAAAAAGCTAGAAACAGGTTAGAGACCTCTTGAAAAGCCTCTTTTCACCACTGCAGTTTGAGTTCTATTTTGATGTTGAATGCCTTATTTCCTTTTCTTTCCTTCTTCTTCTCTTTTGTGGCCTAGATGAGTGCCTAATGGCCTTGGAGTTATATGTTTTGATTAGGTCTCTCTTAGGCACTTCCATTTTGTGTTTTAGCACAATTTGTTCATTTCTTCCTTCTTGTGGTAGCATTTTCCCTTCTTGTAGCAGTCGTACTTTCTCTTTCAAGGTATTCTAACGGTATGGGAGTGATGAGGAATGATGTAGAGGGTTTGGCAGATGATGTTAGGGATCAGAGGGATTAGTATAGGTTTGTGAAAATGGACAGGATGTGCTCTATATGTTTTTGTTTCAAGAAATTTTAAGGGTGAGATAGAGTGTAGGGGCTGTTCTTGAAAATTTTTAATTTTTTTCTTATGAAATGGGAAAGATGAATGATGGATAGATAGTGCATATGAAGTGGATGGAGGGCTTGGAGTACTATGGTGACTTGGCCTTTGCAAAAATTTCCTCTTTTAACTTTTGTCCCCATTCCTCGAAATCATTAGCCTTCCTAATTTGATTTTTTCACATTGCATGAGTGAAGGAGCTATTTGTATTAACTAGTTGAAGGTGTCTGAGACTACTAACCCATCCTTAGCTTATAAATCCTCATTGTAAGGTCCTACTTTACATACTATTAGTATTATACTAAGGCTGACTCAAAATGTGATTTAAGTTTAAGTTTTTAAGACGTAAAAGTTAATGCAAGACCATATATCTATATTTTTATTTTTGTTTTTATTGGTATTCTTTACACTACATACTAATTTCTACTAACTAAATCAACCCTTGGTAATATTAAACTTCTCATTAAGGCTACAGGGTCATGGTTCCTCAAGATCCAAAAGTTACAACCATAAGTCTTAAAATCACATTAAATGATAGAGCCTTTAGTGGGATAAATAATATCAATCTTTACAAACCATAATTTCCAATAAGCTAATTGTTCATTCTATTGCAATTAAGAGTGACTAATTTGATTTTGTTCTAGATAATATGCCTATGAATTCTTTGGTAAAACAAAGGGAAGAAAAACAAGATAATTCAACTTCTAAAGGAGTGGTTTCCAATTATTATGAATTCGTATGTGAGCTAACAATTACAACATTTCACCTAACCAAATTGCCTTCCATGGATTTTTAATTCCATCGAATAATCATGCTTATTCTTTGAGATATTTCCTGAAACACTTGTTGCAAATCCTAAATTTACTTAGTAATTTTTATAGACAATTCATAGATGTAATTAGCTACAACCATTGAAGCATGAAATGTACAACCATTGAGACATTTTGTCAAACACTGACAACATAACCCTTAAGGCAATTTCACTAAAATTAACTAACATGAATCTAAGATTACATAATCTCTTTTCCTTTGTCAGTAGTGCCAAGAAGTGAACCTAATACATAAGTAGAATTGTCATCCATCTTGATAACAGACTCATTTCATAAAAAGATATTACCAGGTAAATCATAGCTATAGAAAAAAAGCAGCAAGACAAACCACTAGGCAATAACAACAAATCTGTAAAATATAGAAGATTATAGAACCAGATTCTAAAACTTTTCTTTTGAAATCAAAGTTGGGGTGACATGGCCGAAAGGTACAGATACCCGCTAAAGTTAAAATAAATTGAAACAAAAACGCCTAGAAATGCGATTATATAAAACCACAACCAAAAACAAATTCATACTATCTCATTTATCCATTTTGTCAAACATATATTGTGCAAACATATCTATAACTATAAAAAGAGAAGTAAAAACCAAATCTATGCTATTAACATGTTTTCATAAAACTCATGGCAGCTTAAATGCTTCAGCCATTAAGACATGATGTAAATCAACTTGCAATGAAACTGTACCAAAAAAAACTTACATAAAATGAACTACAATTATTGCAAAATTCCTTCAAGATTTAGTGTCCAACATTTTATATATATGTAAGTTTTAGTCAACAACCAAATAAACAAAACCATGTAATGAACTACAAAAAGAAACACAATAAAATGTTGTCAACATATCTAGTAGTGAATTTATACAACTCAAAAAATGGGAGTATGCTCCAGCTCCGATGAGAGTATGCTCCAGCTCCAATATCCTTACCAAATCATTGTGAACCACCAGGTTTTCCTCCCAACCATATCTAGGAATAACTTCTCCCCCTGGAACCCCCGAGCTGCAAAAGCTCACAAGCAGTACCAAAAGACAACAATAGAGAGATTTGCAAGGTATACTAAGGAAGCAAATGTTCACTTCCTCTCAATACCACTCACGGCCAACCTCAATAGCTAGAGATCTTAGGATTTTAACAATAATTTCAGATTTATTATGGAAGAAATTGGCTACTCTCCATATCTCTCTCTCTCACTATTTTCCTCAAGTCTCTTCCACTCTTGGCCTCATAATCCCCCAAGTGAGAATACATGAGATTCATATATAGGAGGAGCAACCAATTCTTGTCATAAAGGAGGAGTAATGTGCATGCATTAGATTCCATTTAGAGGAGTGTAACTTATGCCATTAAGGAGAGGTATGCATGCCTTACTTAAGGAGAGTGTAACAAATGCATTAAAGAGAGCGTAAGAGGAATATTTTATGACATATTTTTAATGAGTGAAAAGTAATATGCCATTCTTTAATGAGTGCATAAATAAAGTATAATGAATTATTTAAGAGAGAGAGGGAGCCGTGAAGGAGATGTGTGGATTGATTGAGGAGATAAAATTGACTTGTAATTCATTTTTAATAATAATATCATAATCTCGTAAAAGATAATAATAATATTAATAATATTGAGGATTCAATCAAGATTGAACTATTAGGATTGATTAATGATAATTTAATTAATTTTTCTTCAAATACGCTTGATTACCAATTTATGAAAAGTGATTTACTATTTTTGAAAAGTCATGTTTGAGATGCTAGACATGACTTTCTATTTTTAGAAAGTCATTCCAAAATTGTGAGAATGAAATTTTGTTTAAGGAAATTCATCCATGAGTGGTATTTTTATTATGGAGAATAGGGATTCCGCACCACTATTTCATGCATCTCCGTGCCTTAGTAGATTGAGGACTCCACGCCCTGATCTACTCTAAACATCCAAGATTCCACAACTTGATCTTTTAAATATTCACGACTCTATGCCCTAAATATACAAGAATCCATGTCTTTATATTTCTTGGATTTAGGACTCCATGCCCTAATTTCCATGACCTCTCATCTACTATGCTTTGAAACATTGCATTTCTCCTTATGGTACTGATTGTGAGCTTTTACCCATCTGATGGTTCACTAGTAAGGCCTTGTTCAAAGACATGCACACATTAAAATCTCACAGATTAAAGGAATCAAATGAATTTCATAATGAAAATAACTTAATCACATTTTACACGGAATGGTGCATGGATTCCACAGTCATTTTGGTTTTGAAGAAATGACTTCCACAGTCATTCATAATTGAACATCCTTGTTGGAAAATGACCAAGTACCCTACCACATCCTGCTTAGTACAATATTAGACATATTTAATCACACAAATAATGTATCATCCATAAATCATAATTAACCATCTATTCTACTATTGTGGCCACCAACAACCCCCCTCCTTATGAAGTATTATTGCTAATACTAAATAAGTGGGGACCCTCAAAAAAATTAGTTAGTGTTACATTTTATTTTTTAGATGAAACTTAAAACATCATGGACTTAAGAAAATACCTTGAAAAATCTTAAAAAACCTAAGTTTCATAATGAAGAAAATTAAATTAACTCCTTAAAGGATATCACATCGTGCAAAGGATAATAGGATACACCCTCTAACGAGTTAAAGTAACAAAAAGCGAGATTCCGATGCGAAACCTCATCGCATCGCATACACTGAAGAAACACTCACATTGAAAAACTTTAAAAAATTGCCGATATGCGATATTGCATATCGCACATCGCAAAAATCACATGAATCATACACGAATCATAACGATATTGCGATATTGCGATATTGTGATACTGCGATACCGCAAAGTTGCGATACTGCGATCTTGCAATAAAAATAGCACGATGACATTGCGACATTGCGATATTGCGATACTGCGATCTGCGACATCACAAAGCAAAATCGTGGGACCCCTCCATCGCAGTTGGTTCTGGCTCATTATTCGAGAAAACTTTTTAGCCAAGAGTTGGTCATGTATTTTAATGCGAATTAATGAGTTATTGACAGTTGTTAATGAAGTAGGGTGTTGTGTTTTTCGAAGAAAGAGCTCACGTAAGGTGGCATGTTTTGCATATCTTCAGCATTTAAAAGTTTTCATGTTATTAGTATTTTATCATTACTTCCACCTCAATGTAAACTGCAGGAAAGAAGGACGAAGCGTTATATAGGGCATTATGCAGAAAACAACTAGGAGGGAAGGCAGTGCTCTAATGAACATTTCAGAAGGCACACTTAATCCATGCAATGAAGAAAAAGAGCCGCGGAACTCTTCTGAGGCATCTATCACAGATTTCTCATGTACAGCCATGGTTGAATGGGTACTGAACGACGCTGATACCAGAAATAAATAGTTTAATTCTCAGGCTCAAGAGCTCATGGAACCACTATTTTTAAAAATTTTGAGCTTTATACCGAATGAGAGAAAAAGGCGCAAGAGGCAAAAACCGCATCAGGGAAGCCCTGATCAAGAAACAGAGGCAGTTTCCGATGTGTGATTAGTGCTTAGCGCTAATCGCTAAGGAAAATTGTTCGAAAAGGAAGGTCCCTAGTTGCTCAGTCACCTGTAAGCCCCAAAAATTACAAGAAATCAGCGATAGAAGCAAACTGAAAACAAAAGACTGAAGGAAAAGCAGAAGCAGTCCAAGGGTTAACCAAGTTGAAATGGGATTTTTACCAGGCATACATGGTAATGATACATATTCATTGGATGATTCTCAAGCATATCATCAATTTTACTGAGAAGATAATGCTAGCTCTTGCCGATTCTTTTTGCTTAACTCAACCAAAGGCGGAAGACAGTTAGCCGACTCTACTCAGAAAAATACTGAATGCTTGCGACATTAAGGAGTAGATTTAGAAATAGTTAGTAGATTTAATTTTAGAATAGTTTTGCTTAGAAAGAGGACGGTCATTTAAACCGAATCCTCAATTTATGTAAATAAGTTATTTAGTTAGTAGTATTTAAACCCTTCTCATGCATTTAGAGAAGGGTCCAGAAATTTATCAAAAACTTGTCCTCATAAAATGCACTTTTGCACCCTCAGAGGAGGTTTTGGTGAATGAATGGAACAGGGTTTATTTGATATTTGCAATTGATATCTGCTACTGATGTTGC
>APFE030338273.1:99473-121697 GCA_000404065.3 Pinus taeda | reverse complement strand
ATTATAATTACTACTGAGAATGATTAATTAATTGGGAATTAATTATAATTATTATTGTTTTAAATTATTATTAGTTAATTTTATTAAAGTTAGGCTACTAATTAATTTAACATTCGAAGGGACTAAAACTAAGAGGAGTTTGTGACCTTAATTTCTCTGATTAGGAGAAGCTAGCTTCCACTAATTTCCATCCCATTATATCTGTTGAGATTATGAGGGTGTTTGATAATTTCTAGGGCTTCTCGCATCTTTCGCTTATGATGTAGCTCCTCCCTAGCGATAATAGAAGCGCTCTCCAAACAGATGTGGTGCTTAGTTTTTGAGGAGTGCTCTGCTAGGGCCGAAGTACGAGACCTTTCATTCTTAATAGCAGCTCCATGTTCCTTTAGTCTAGTCTGCAAGGAGCGACCTGTTTCACCAATGTAGCTTTTCCCACATGAGCAATCTATTTTATAGACTCCTTTAAGCTGTTTCTTATCAATACTATCCTTGACAGATCTCATACCTTGTCTAATAGTTCCAGGGGCGGAGAACTGCGTGAATATGTTATTCTTCTTTAGGATTTTAGCAATCCTATCTGTAACTCCTTGAATATAAGGTAGAAAAACCTACCACACTGAGGTTGATCACGGGCCTTGGGTTCATGAGATAATATCCTTTTCTCGGCCTTCTTTATTGCTCTTTTAATCTCATATTCTTTGTAGCCTAGACCCTTAAAGGTTGACACTAAATGTTTCTTTTCTTCATTTATATGATCAGTGTCACAAATTCGAAGGGCCCTGATAGCAAGGGTGTTTAGAACACCAAACTTTTGGGCTGGGTGATGGTGGGACTCAACGTGGAGGTAGTTTTCTGTATGGGTTGACTTTCTAAAAACCTTATGCCCAAGGGAGCCATCATTTTTCCTGATGATGAGAATGTCAAAAAATGGGTTGCTCATGTTTTCTTCAAGCTCCATAGTAAATTTAATTTCCGAAGAGATGGAATTTAGGTGAATAAAAAAATTTTCAAGTTCTACTTTACCATGTGTCCATTTTATATTGGTATCATCGACAAATCGCTTCCACCATGCTGGTTTTAAGGGGTAAGATTCCAGGGCCTTCTTTTCAAAGTATTCCATGTATAAGTTGGCCACGATTGGTGAAAGGGGGGATCCCATTGCCACACCAGATGTCTGCTCATAATAAACTCCTTGAAAGGTGAAAACAGTTGATCGCAGGCAGATTTCAGCCAATCTTGCAGTTTCCGGATCAGTAACATCTTTTATAACTTGAATGGCTTCATCAAGAGGAATCTTGGTGAATAAAGACACTACGTCAAAGCTGACAAGGATGTCATCACTTTCCATCTTCTCATTCCTAATAAGATTCACAAAGTCATGGGAGTCTTTGATGAAAGAATCAGTATTTCCGACAAGGGGCTTGAGGATTTTTGCAAAGTACTTAGCGAGCTCATAGGTAGGGGATCCAATGGTATTAACAATAGGTCTGAGAGGAATTCCTTCTTTATGAATTTTGGGTAACCCATAAATCCTAGGGATGGTTTCACAAGATGGGATCAATTTCTTTTTTAATTTATCATCGAGGTTGGACTCCAAAATCGTATTTTTCACTTCTTTCATAATCTTGGGGATGGGATTGCTGCTTAGTTTCTTATAGCTACCACACCTGAGGTGTTCATTCATTTTGCAAACATAGTCATCTTTATCCAGGATCATTGCTGCTCCTCTCTTGTCTGCCTTGAGGACCACAATTTTGTCATTGTTTCGTAGGGTTTTGAAGGCTCTTTGTTCTTCTTTGCTCATATTACTTTTGGGAGCCTTGGCCTTCCTCATAATGAGGGAGAAATCCTGTCTTAATGCTTCTTTATCTTCTAGGGGGAGGTTGTTGATCCCATCCTCTATGTTACATATCATTTTTTCAATGGGAAGGTTTTTCAGAGCAATTGCAAATCCCAGACATTTGTTGAGGATGTTCATGATAGCAGGATCCAATTCCTGAGAGGACAGATTTACCACTTTCATTTTTGTTTTTGTTTCAGTTTTGTTAACTGAAGAACTTCCAACTTTCTCTGAACCCATGTTAATTCTGTTTAAATTAGTGTTTTGTTCCAATTGCTTATTGTCTGACATTTGAATGTTGAGGCCAGTATTACTGTAGTTGATATTTTCATAGTTTGAATTGCCCAACATATACTCATTCACCACTGAGTTATTACCCATTTTTAATGCTCATACGTCCCCATATTTAGAACATTCCATCTTGTCCCAAGTCGAAAATTTTTCTCAAACGGATAGTTCAAAATGTATCAATTTTTTAGATAAACCTGTAAATAAATCTTTGTTTTGGAAATTATTTTCTGATGGTTCTAAATCCAACGAAGGAGCAGGAGCAGGATGCATGCTAATTAGTCTAGAAGGAGACAAAATCATGCTAACATGTAGGCTCGAATTTGATTGTACCAACAATACAGCAGAATATGAAGCTTTAGTTCAAGGGATGTACAAAGCAATCAGGCTAAACATAAAGTATCTCCAAGTCTTCAGAGACTCTGAAATTGTAGTCAGACAGGTATGGAATACTATACATTGCCTGTCAGCTCATTTAAAATACTATCAATCTTTAGTTCAAGATCTGACTAAGCATTTTACAACATTCAATATTTCATCAATTCCTAGACTCCAGAATGCGAGCGCTGACCTTTTAGCTAACATAGCTTCTAAGCTCATTCCTTCAGAAGATTTTAGTCCAGATAGATTATCAATAGAATTAATCTTTAGACCTTCTATTCTTGACAACATCACAAATTGGAGAATATTCAATGATGATCCTAATATCGTAAATTTCCTTACTTCTGAAGGATCCTACTCCAACCAAATAATTGACGAAGATCAACATGACCGACAATTACAAGAAGATAGCACTCACAATGATATACCTAAATCAGTGGTCAAGTTAGAAGACCTGTACGATTTGAAAGATCGGTTTAAAAGGTCTACCAATTCGAAGCTCCAAAGTTCGACCTTGAATTATGAATTGGTAAACCTAGGAACCAATGCCAAACCCCAAAACATAAATCTAGGCCTTGGCCTAGCCCCCGATGAAAAGCTAGCATATATTCGTATTTTGAGAAAATAAAAAAATGTTTTTGCTTGGAATTATGATGAACTTAAAATATACGACACTTCTATCATCCAACATACTATTCTGATGATCGATAACGAAAAACCTGTCCAACAAAAATTGAGAAAGATTCATCCCAACTTAGAAAATCAGATAAAAACCGAACTCAATAAGTTGTTGAAAGCCAAGATAATATTTTCCGTCAGACAATCCTCACAGATACTCACAAGCAATCTTGGCTACTCTGCAGCCTTCCTCTCTACTCTCCAAGCTCCTATTTCCTTGCATTGTTCCTCTGGGATGATTCTCCTTCAACCAAGTGGAACACTCCGATCTCACACATTGTCAAAACTCCACAATCCTCAAGTAAATATTCCTTGATTGCATGCATGAGTTTTCTTTATAAGAAAACACATGCAACTGATAGTACACTATCCTTGACTTTAATCTCAACTGGGTCTTTTCTCAGAATAGACATGCATGAGTTTCTGATGAGGGAATCTTCAGTTAACTGGAGTAGCACTAGTTGGATGCATGCATGCATCAACTAACTATTAACTCACCATTAGTTCCTCAAATAGTTTGGAACTAATTTAACTGGACTTAACTCAATAAAGTGAGTTAACTAATTACAACTCAAATATAACTCACTCTTATCTCCTTAATTTAAGGGATAACTCTTGCATGCCTTCAGAAAGACTTCTAACTTGAATTTCTCCAACTAATTAAGTCAAAATAACTTAATTATTTCCAATTATCTATTAAGACTAAATTTGATTTTAATTCACAATTTAATTCAAGGACAAATTAAATTGGAATATTCTTGTTGGCACATTTCAACATGTGCAACAAAAATAAAGCTCCAATTTTGGTCCAACATCGGCGAATGCCTGCATAACTAAGGAAACTAGATATTTTCTTAAAATAATAGTTGTGTTGTTTTAACACATAAGAATACTTATCAACAACAAAAAGAAAATAAATTCTCAATATAATGGTATAGTACAACTTAGAGAGGAGTTCACACAATAGAGGATGATTTAGATGAAATAAGAGTAGTGAGTATCCCTCATAATCAGATGGAAACACTTAGAAGTTTAAGGGCTAAACTTAGAAGCTAAAACACTAAAAATGAAAGGATTATGAAAACCCAAGAAAATTTGGAGGATGTTTTTATAGTGGTGTTTCAAAGCATATTATATTTTCAAAGGAAGATATAACATAAACTATTTTCTAGTAATATGGACAAGTATAACTCCAAAACTCTTCCTAGCCCATATAAAATGCATAAAATGGACCAACAACTAATAGGAAAAAAGGAAGTGCTTCAAGGAAGAGGCATAAGAGTACCAAGAAGGATACAACTTGTGAAGATACCTTAGTAGACATGTATGAAGATGAAATTAAGAATTCAAAAGAACTCTATAGCAGAACAACTAGATCATAGTTACATAAGAATAAGAATAAGAAAAAGGATACAAAGAGTTAGTTTATTGAAGAGTTCAAGAAGGTTATACCTAACACATTTCATGGAGAATTTAGAAAGAATTAAGAAGCTGAGACATGGGTATTGGATCTGAAGAAATATTTTAGGACACACAATTAATCTATGAATATGAAGGCCCTAATGTCCATATTTAACTTTAGAGGTAAATATGATATCTAGTGGGAAGAACTCAAGAATGTCAAGGGAATTTGAGAGGGTAAGCTAAGTTGGAGTAAATTCAAGAAATATTTCAAGGAGAAATACTTGTATGAAAGGAATTACGATGGAAAAATAAAGGAATTCCATGAATACAAGTTGGGGAATCTTCCATGCATGCATATTCCAATATATTTATAGAGTTGCTAACATATGGGCCGTACATAAAAAACAATAAAGTCAAGATAGATCACTTTCTCAATGGATTTCCATGATTCTATCAAGATAGAATTGAAAAACACTCGATAAAACTATTAGAAAGACTAAATATTGTTATGAATAATCAATTAACGATATTGAATCTAGGAAAGAGTGGAGGGAAAAAAGGAAAACCAACTTCAAGGAGAAAATATGCAGGTCATTCTATTATAAGCAGTCTGGAAAAAGTGTTCAATTCAATGTATGAAATAGAAGTGAGTATTATTAGAACCGTCTCACTCAAAGTGGGGATAAACTAACCATACTAGAAAAATAATAACCAAAAACCAAAGAAAATACCGTTGAGGTGTTGGAAGTGTGGGGAAGAGCACTTGTTAAGATACTTTCCACATAGGCAACATGCTATAAAAGGGTATATAATGTACAAGAGGTTGTTATTTTTTGTGATATGGCTTGAAGTATACCTCATATTTATGAAGCCATGGAGAATTGGCAAGAAGACCACTAAGCATTGGTGGTGGAGATGGAAGGTATACTTTCCAACCATCTTATTTCAATTATGATTGACCCTAGCTTCAACCTTGGTTATATTACATGAAATTTTTTTAATACATGTGTTATGCAAAGAGAAACATACAATTCCATGGTTTTTTTGGATAGCTAAAAGAACCAAAAGGAAGGTGATTGAATCCATCAAAGAATGTCAATTCAAAATGAGTTATTTGCATACACAAGCCACCTTGACCATGTTACCTCTATGGTCATCTGACATGTTAGTTAGCTTGGATTGGCTAGAATATAACAAAGCTAATTTGGATTACTACAATAAAACCTTATTATGGTAGATGATGAAGAAAGGAAAAATATTCTTTAGGGAATTCAAAAGCCTATGTCTATAATAAAAAAAGCATCTTTATAATTGAAGATATATTGTAGAAAAAGGTGTCTATTGTATGTTATA
The DNA here is from genome assembly GCA_000404065.3 of Pinus taeda. NCBI lineage: Eukaryota > Viridiplantae > Streptophyta > Pinopsida > Pinales > Pinaceae > Pinus > Pinus taeda. The sequence continues at coordinate 115,753 of APFE030338273.1, read as the reverse complement.
CATGTGACAAATAAAAATGAATACAACCAGCTAAAAATTAAGGATTATATAGTGTTATAGGAGTATCAAGATGTATTCTCTAAGGAAATATGGGAATTCCCTCCCAAAGAGATATTGTGTATTCATTTTAACTTATACTAGGTGTGGTACCTACATCCAAGGTACCTCATAGAATGAGCATACATGAGTTAGTATAATTCAATATCATAGTTAAAGGAAATATTAGAGAAGGGGTGCATCAGACCTAGTGTGTCTCCATGGGGAGAACTAGAATTATTTTTTAAAAAGAAAGACAAAGCCCTCATATTATGTATTGCCGATTGATAGTTGAAAATGATAACCATAAAAATGTCCAATTCCTATCATTAATTACCTCTTCGATCAACTGATAGGAGCCACAGTATTTTCAAAGATATAGTTGAGGTTTGGATATATTTAAGTTGGTATTAAGGATAAGGATATCTATAAAACCACATTCAAGACCAAGTACAAGAACTATGAGTTTGTGGTGGTTCCATTTGGGCATAGAAATGCACCAAGTACCTTTATTTGCTTTATGAGTACTATACACAACAAGTATTTGGATAAGTTTATAATGGTATTTATTGATGACATCTTAGATAATTCAAACACCAAGGAGGAGTAAGAATAACACCTCAAGATGGTATTTTTTATCCTATGAGACCATCAACTATATCTCAAGTTTAATAAATGTGATTTATTTCAATCAAAAGTACATTATTTGGGCCATCTAATTTTAGGAGATGGGGTGGTAGTAAGCCATATGAATATTAAGGAATTAATGGAATTGTTTGCCTCTTGAAAAGTATCAAACATGAGATCCTTTATGCAATTAGAAGGATACTACAAGAGGTTTATTCAAGATTTCTCAAACATTGGTTATCCAATCACTTCTCTACCAAGATATTGAGTGAGGTTTATATGGTTAGCTGAATGTGGAGAAGGATTCCAATAGTTTTAGCACCTCTTAACCAGTGCACCCACCCTATATATTGTGTATCCAATAAAGAACTTGTTACTTTTTACAAATGTCGTAAGGAAGGACTCAATGGAGTTCTCATGCAAGAGGTACATGTCTTCAACTATGATTCCAACAAATTAAATGAGCATGAACATCCATATGTAACACATAATTTAGAGATTGAAACCATTGTGAATGTTTTAAAATTTTGGAAGCACTACTTTCTTAGGAGAAAGTTCATATTGATGACATATCATGATGGGTTGTAGCACCTTCTTGACCAACCTCGATTAAATGCTAGGAAATCTAAGTGAATGGCCCTTATTAGTGATTTTGACTTTGAGATCTAACACATTAAGGAAAGGAAATCCGAGTGGAAAACACACTCAGCTGGAGCACATAGACTAGATAGATGGTAGAAAGTAGTATATGTAAATAATATATAAAGGAATAATCGAAGATTCCCTATAGGGTGATGAACACTTGAAGCATGTAAAAGGATGCTTAGAGAAAAATCCCAAGGGGCTAAAGGGTAAAGTGTTATGAAACCAGCTCAGAAAAAGATAGAAAAGATAGATCAATGCCTTAGAAATAAGCCTCTTCGAGGGGGCAACCTCCTTTACATTACATAAATGAATAATTCTTAGATGATACAAATGACAAGACCTCCTTTCTATATATAGGAGTCTAAGGGGTCATAATATAATCAGAGCCAACATAACAATAATAATATAAAGGCACAATAATAATAATAGTGGGCTTCTATGGGGCACAATAATAACAATATGGGGACTACACGGGCACAACAATATAATAAGGGGGTTGTACTAATAACAATAAGGGGTTACACTAGTACTATAGGGACCTAACATGCCCCTCTCCTTCAAAAAGTGGTGTCCTAAATGCTTGAGTAGTTCTCGATGCTTCTGTATAAAATTCTCATCTTTCCATGTGTAATCTTCAGTAGGTATGTTATTCCACTTGATGAGATGCTCTGAAATTAATTGATTCCGTAGCTGTCAACCTCTCGGTTCTATGAATGCTTCAGGTTCTAATATTATTTTTCATTCCTTTTTAAGTTCTGGAAATATTGTTGGAACTAGGATCTTCAACAAATTTTGAATGAGATCCCACCTTGCTTCGCCATTCTTCCATTCAATCCTTGATTTCTTTATCACATTTGGTTGGATAATTATACCGACCTCTACCATTTCTGCAACCATATGTTCAATTTCACTCCTTTGGGCATATGGATATCTATAAGGCCTGATGTTTGGAAGAACACTTCCTAGAATAAAATGAATAACATGATCATGATCACAAATACGTGGGAGACCTTTGGGAGTCTTAAATACATTGGAATGATTGTCCAAGGCCTTTTCGAGATCTGGAGAAATACATGATTTCGATGTGGGAACCATTAGCGAACATAATTGTGAAATTACGCCTCATTGTTCTTTCTTTAGAATATTTGTCATTTTGTCAGAGTTGAATATCTTTCCTAGTTTCCCCAAGGATTGGAGCCATTGGACTCCTAGTACAACATCAGTACCACCCATTGGAACGAAAAGCATTGGGCTATTCAATACATATTCTCCCATGGATAGCTTGATACTATGGCACTTTATAGAGCAATTTATGGTTCCTCCACTTACAACCCTCAGTTGACAGTCTGGTGCTGGATATAGGAAGCAATTCAATTATTTGGCTATCTTACAATTAATAAAATTATGGGTACTACCCGAATCAATCAACACTATTACTTTTTTCTTCTTGATATGTCCTTTTGTCTTTATAGTTTGAGGATTGGTAATTCCAACCAATGCATTACAAGATATGGTCAGATTCATTTCTTCTTTCTCTAGGATTTGCTTCTAGTGAGAATCCTTTTCTTTTGATGTTTCTTGATACTTTTCTTCCTGATATTTGATGGTTGTAACCTTATTCTTCTTGATATGCCCTTCTATCTTGAGAGTTTGAGGAGTGGTAATTCCTGCCATTGAAATACAAGATATGGTTGGATTCATTTTTTCTTTCTGTAGGATTGGTTACCAGTGTATATCATCTTCTTTTGACATTTCTTGATCCTTTTCGTTATTAGGAGGCCTTTCTTGTAACAACTTTCTCCCACCTTCCTTCAAACTTCCATGTATTTCTTCAAATCTTCCATGTGTTTCTTCCAATATTCTTTCATACCATTGATATCAGCTTTGATGGCATAGATAATACTATTTATCTTTTTCTTCTCTATAATATCATTTAACCTTATATTATTTTTTTGAAAGTCCTCAGTGTGCTTTTCCATTAAACCCTTTTGTGTGAGATTTATCAATTAGCTAAATAAGGTGTTTCTCTTTATATCCTCATAATGTGCTATCATTTCCTCCATGAAAATTGACCATGTAACAAGTGGTTTACGACAATAAAGCTCTTTATACCATAAAAATTGATTTGGTTCTAAATATGAAGATGCAAAACCTACCTTTTGCAACAGTGTTACACCATATAGATCAAAATATTTCTCCATCTGTAGTATCCAAATTACGAGATCCTTGCCATCAAACTTCTTCATCTCACTTTTTCTTGATTTTAGGAGCTCGATCTTGAAATGACTATAACTTGTAATTTGGGATCATTAGGTTATGCAATTTCTACTTGTAATAGCCCTCTGAGTCCTCTTTCTAACTCCACAATTCTAAGCGCAATTGGATTCTCCAAGGAAGAGTTATGTCAAATCTCCCATGGTGACCTGATTATAGATCTTTTTAAAAGAACCAACTTGTAGGAAGTGCCCCGTGTCACTGTTTTGAGCTTCGGATCTGAAAAGTATATAAAGGAAACTATAGTCCATTCGTTTTCTGCAACTTCTTATGAAATTTAAATCTGATGCTCAGAACCAAAGTTATGACAATTTTCCCCAAGTCACCTGTTTGGAATGTAACTCGGGAGTCTGCAGAAACCCTAACTTCCTCAGATCAATCTTTGAAAATATAGCGAGTGAAATTTGGATGCAAGCTTCAGTGGGTTTTCGGATCAAATGGGGTTTTTTTTAGCTTCTAAAATGTTGTAGAAAGAAAGATATAGCGAAAATTCCACGATGACCTGTTTGGAGCAGCGAAAACCCTAGAATCCAAAGCTCTGATACCAAATGTTATGAAACCAGCTCACAAAAAGATAGAAAATATAGATGAACGCCTTAGAATTCAGTCTCTTCGGGGGGGAAACCTCCTTTACATTACACAAATGAACAATTCTTGGATGATACAAATGACAATACCTCCTTTCTATATATAGGAGTCTAAGTGGTCATAATACAATCAGAGCCAACATAACAATAATAATGTAAGGGCACAGTAATAACAATATGGGGACTACATGAGTACAACAATATAATAAGGGGGTTGTACTAATAATAGTAAGGGGTTACACTAGCAGTATAGGGACCTAACATAAAGGGTATAAGTTAATATATCGTGGATTATTGGTGTGCAAGGGAATAATTAACTACCAAATCTAGAAAATTTGAATAGACTCATAATGGATGAACTCCATAGGAGCCCTTATTATCGTCACCAAGGCTATCAAAATAAATATGGTAAAAACCATAAAAAATTTATATTATTGTCCCATAATGAAGAGATAAATTGTTTATTATGTTGCTAAAATGCTTTTGATGAGCCTCAGTGTTGCAAGAAGAATGTTGCAACTCCCAAGACTACCAACTTTAATGATCAAACCAGGGTTCGTACTAACTTAAGAGGTATCAACACTATATGTGCATCATACATTGTGTCCTTCCTTTGCTGTCATGATGTGATGGAGTGCATGTAATGAAATCAAATCCTAACTAGTTGCGAAATGAAAATGCTCGAAATGGAAAAGAAATTAATCCTAGGTAAGAACAACAAAATGAAATTGAAATCCTAAGAGCGTGAATTCAAATAAATAGGCCTCATCTCCATTGTAAAAAGACATATCCTAATCAGTGTTTTTTCTTCCTCAACCATTTATTTAGAGCCCAAGGGTCATGATTCAACCCTAAGGGACCAAAATTAATCTTTTTGAGCAAATATGGACAAGTATATACACACTCAAAGAGTACTACAAGAAACTATAGGATGTTACAAATTTACTAGAACAATTTATAATTCATCGAATGACCAAGAAAATAAAATCCAAATTGGATGAGACAAGATTTTTTATTGAATAGGATGAATTAGGTCTCCATTACAAGTGAAATTAGTCAAAAATAGCTCTGTTAACCCATGCTAAGAAATAACATAAAATTGCTAGTCTAAAATCTAGAAATTCGAGAATTAGTGAGCTTGTAAATCTATCAAATGCCTAACTTAATAAAGTGAAAATGAAATGGGGTATAATTTTTTATTAACTAGAATTTTTTTTGGATATAATTCAAGTGGAATCAACTTGATTGAAACTCGTTAACATGCTCTAAAAAATAGTAAACATTTACTATTATTTTCCACAAGGGACTTCCAGAAATCTAGATTTGGGAATAAGCAAACTAATCCAAGTAGCTCAATGATTACTGTGACTTTCCAAAGTTGTTCCAATGATGAAGTGATGCTTTTGATACTAAAAAGTAACTTACATCAACCATTTAACCCAATCGTACAACAAGAAATCATTAATACTAAATGAAAAAATAGATAAAATATAAGAACAAGAGATGCATGTGAATAATAAGTGAGAAGAAGAAAAATAAATGATACAAAAGGGATCTAAGGCTCCTGGGATGGCCAAGCCCAAGGAAAATCAGATTCCTATGAAGTAGACCAACATTTAGAAGTTGAACATGGCACTAATCTTCATTATTTCCATCAATACAATTACATCCCTGCAAGAAATGAAAGTGGAGCTGCAAAAATACGAGCTCTCTCCACGAGAAGACTAATAAAAGTCCACCCCTAGAGGAAAATTCGACTTGGTATTTATACAAAATAATTTAGAAGCATTCCCCATGAAAGGAGGAATCTTTAACCACAATAATCCTTTAATTAGTGGATCTAGTTCCCAATACTAGGAATCTGCATTAAATGATAGGGAACACATTCCTAGATTTTCTCAATCATTTGAGCTCCAAAATCTGTGCAATTATTTTAGAATATATTATTGATTTATTATTTAATATTGATCCTCCTATAGTAGGAAGCAAGTCCCTAAATTATCTCCTCCTCCAAATCTTCATAATCTGCCCAATATTCTCATAATATTTCAGAAAAATAAATAATATTAGGCACAAATATGCAATTATCCATAAACCTTCCTAATAAACATATTAAAGTTAAAAATACATTATATAATGTAGAAAGAGAGGTTTAATGCACTGAAGGATGGTCAGATGGGCCTTAATTTATGTCTAATTTAGAGGCCCATCATAACCCCTTGCTGAAAGTGTTGCTCATATTCTATGCAACTTACTGACCCCATTGTGCCTCATTCGTGGCCCTGGTGGCCTCTCTCTTGTGCTTTCCTCTGTCCTTTCTCATTAGAATATTGACTGTAAGTTCTGCAAGGATAATCACAAACATGTAGTTGTTCTTTTCATGATTGTTTAACAGTATTTCAAGAAAAAAACATAGATTTCCTCATTGCAAGTGAACTTTGTTGACTTGTAGATCCATTTCATTCATATCCTCTCCCTTGAAACCTTCATTCCATTTTCTCTCATTTTTCCAAAACTGTTTTTTCATAGAAACATCACGGTGTTTCTTGAGACCATTAACATGCCTTCTTCCCCTTATTCAAGATAGGTTCTTGAATATTTTTTAGTTTGACAAGGTCTTCCACATCCTTTTCCAACCTCATGCTACCTTTTTCCAACATTTAAACACCTATGAAACCTTCAAAACACCTTTAGATGAGAACTAGGACATCATGTAGTAGTTCCTATAGTAATTACATGAAACCTTGTAGTAATTCTAGTAGTAATTACAGGAAACCATGTAGCAGCCTATTTAAACCTATTTTGAGCAGAAATGATAGTATGAGCCTAGGGTAGGCCCTCAACTCAACTTCCATGCCTTTCTCCCCTCTCTATAACATCTTTTAGGCCTTGGAAAAAAGCTAGAAACAGGTTAGAGACCTCTTGAAAAGCCTCTTTTCACCACTGCAGTTTGAGTTCTATTTTGATGTTGAATGCCTTATTTCCTTTTCTTTCCTTCTTCTTCTCTTTTGTGGCCTAGATGAGTGCCTAATGGCCTTGGAGTTATATGTTTTGATTAGGTCTCTCTTAGGCACTTCCATTTTGTGTTTTAGCACAATTTGTTCATTTCTTCCTTCTTGTGGTAGCATTTTCCCTTCTTGTAGCAGTCGTACTTTCTCTTTCAAGGTATTCTAACGGTATGGGAGTGATGAGGAATGATGTAGAGGGTTTGGCAGATGATGTTAGGGATCAGAGGGATTAGTATAGGTTTGTGAAAATGGACAGGATGTGCTCTATATGTTTTTGTTTCAAGAAATTTTAAGGGTGAGATAGAGTGTAGGGGCTGTTCTTGAAAATTTTTAATTTTTTTCTTATGAAATGGGAAAGATGAATGATGGATAGATAGTGCATATGAAGTGGATGGAGGGCTTGGAGTACTATGGTGACTTGGCCTTTGCAAAAATTTCCTCTTTTAACTTTTGTCCCCATTCCTCGAAATCATTAGCCTTCCTAATTTGATTTTTTCACATTGCATGAGTGAAGGAGCTATTTGTATTAACTAGTTGAAGGTGTCTGAGACTACTAACCCATCCTTAGCTTATAAATCCTCATTGTAAGGTCCTACTTTACATACTATTAGTATTATACTAAGGCTGACTCAAAATGTGATTTAAGTTTAAGTTTTTAAGACGTAAAAGTTAATGCAAGACCATATATCTATATTTTTATTTTTGTTTTTATTGGTATTCTTTACACTACATACTAATTTCTACTAACTAAATCAACCCTTGGTAATATTAAACTTCTCATTAAGGCTACAGGGTCATGGTTCCTCAAGATCCAAAAGTTACAACCATAAGTCTTAAAATCACATTAAATGATAGAGCCTTTAGTGGGATAAATAATATCAATCTTTACAAACCATAATTTCCAATAAGCTAATTGTTCATTCTATTGCAATTAAGAGTGACTAATTTGATTTTGTTCTAGATAATATGCCTATGAATTCTTTGGTAAAACAAAGGGAAGAAAAACAAGATAATTCAACTTCTAAAGGAGTGGTTTCCAATTATTATGAATTCATATGTGAGCTAACAATTACAACATTTCACCTAACCAAATTGCCTTCCATGGATTTTTAATTCAATCGAATAATCATGCTTATTCTTTGAGATATTTCCTGAAACACTTGTTGCAAATCCTAAATTTACTTAGTAATTTTTATAGGCAATTCATATATGTGTAATTAGCTACAACCATTGAAGCATGAAATGTACAACCATTGAGACATTTTGTCAAACACTGACAACATAACCCTTAAGGCAATTTCACTAAAATTAACTAACATGAATCTAAGATTACATAATCTCTTTTCCTTTGTCAGTAGTGCCAAGAAGTGAACCTAATACATAAGTAGAATTGTCATCCATCTTGATAACAGACTCATTTCATAAAAAGATATTACCAGGTAAATCATAGCTATAGAAAAAAAGCAGCAAGACAAACCACTAGGCAATAACAACAAATCTGTAAAATATAGAAGATTATAGAACCAGATTCTAAAACTTTTCTTTTGAAATCAAAGTTGGGGTGACATGGCCGAAAGGTACAGATACCCGCTAAAGTTAAAATAAATTGAAACAAAAACGCCTAGAAATGCGATTATATAAAACCACAACCAAAAACAAATTCATACTATCTCATTTATCCATTTTGTCAAACATATATTGTGCAAACATATCTATAACTATAAAAAGAGAAGTAAAAACCAAATCTATGCTATTAACATGTTTTCATAAAACTCATGGCAGCTTAAATGCTTCAGCCATTAAGACATGATGTAAATCAACTTGCAATGAAACTGTACCAAAAAAAACTTACATAAAATGAACTACAATTATTGCAAAATTCCTTCAAGATTTAGTGTCCAACATTTTATATATATGTAAGTTTTAGTCAACAACCAAATAAACAAAACCATGTAATGAACTACAAAAAGAAACACAATAAAATGTTGTCAACATATCTAGTAGTGAATTTATACAACTCAAAAAATGGGAGTATGCTCCAGCTCCGATGAGAGTATGCTCCAGCTCCAATATCCTTACCAAATCATTGTGAACCACCAGGTTTTCCTCCCAACCATATCTAGGAATAACTTCTCCCCCTGGAACCCCCGAGCTGCAAAAGCTCACAAGCAGTACCAAAAGACAACAATAGAGAGATTTGCAAGGTATACTAAGGAAGCAAATGTTCACTTCCTCTCAATACCACTCACGGCCAACCTCAATAGCTAGAGATCTTAGGATTTTAACAATAATTTCAGATTTATTATGGAAGAAATTGGCTACTCTCCATATCTCTCTCTCTCACTATTTTCCTCAAGTCTCTTCCACTCTTGGCCTCATAATCCCCCAAGTGAGAATACATGAGATTCATATATAGGAGGAGCAACCAATTCTTGTCATAAAGGAGGAGTAATGTGCATGCATTAGATTCCATTTAGAGGAGTGTAACTTATGCCATTAAGGAGAGGTATGCATGCCTTACTTAAGGAGAGTGTAACAAATGCATTAAAGAGAGCGTAAGAGGAATATTTTATGACATATTTTTAATGAGTGAAAAGTAATATGCCATTCTTTAATGAGTGCATAAATAAAGTATAATGAATTATTTAAGAGAGAGAGGGAGCCGTGAAGGAGATGTGTGGATTGATTGAGGAGATAAAATTGACTTGTAATTCATTTTTAATAATAATATCATAATCTCGTAAAAGATAATAATAATATTAATAATATTGAGGATTCAATCAAGATTGAACTATTAGGATTGATTAATGATAATTTAATTAATTTTTCTTCAAATACGCTTGATTACCAATTTATGTAAAGTGATTTACTATTTTTGAAAAGTCATGTTTGAGATGCTAGACATGACTTTCTATTTTTAGAAAGTCATTCCAAAATTGTGAGAATGAAATTTTATTTAAGGAAATTCATCCATGAGTGGTATTTTTATTGTAGAATTGAGGCTTCTATGATCCATCAAAGTTATAAGAAGAGCTTCAGCGAAACTCACATCTATAAAGAACTTTTGTCAATGCGTTTCGAACCAACTAGTGTGGTTCATCGTCAGGACAAGTTGAAGAAACAGATCCAGCAACACCTGCTTAAATAGACAGAGCAGAGACTCCAACGGCTATAAACGACTCCAGGACCTAGGCCAAATTTTAATTAATTAATTTATTTCCTTAATTATTCTTATATTACCAGAATTTAAAATATTATTATTATTTTTATTATATATATATATATAATATATATATATTATATATATATTATATAATATTATATATATATAATATATATATATAATAATATTCATAATACTAAATCAGTCCATCTAAATTTAAAAGCGGAAATACCTCCTAGAATAACGACCCTCAGTAAAATTTAATACTATGTTTTAATATTACTATCATTTAACACTATTATTATGAATATTTTTAATTATTCATAGTAATAATAATATTAATAAATAAAGGAAATAGGGATTCCGCACCACTATTTCATGCATCTCCGTGCCTTAGTAGATTGAGGACTCCACGCCCTGATCTACTCTAAACATCCAAGATTCCACAACTTGATCTTTTAAATATTCACGACTCTATTCCCTAAATATATAAGACTCCATGTCTTTATCTTTCTTGGATTTAGGACTCCACACCCTAATTTCCATGACCTCTCATCTACTATGCTTTGAAACATTGCATTTCTCCTTATGGTACTGATTGTGAGCTTTTACCCATCTGATGGTTCACTAGTAAGGCCTTGTTCAAAGATCTGCACACATTAAAATCTCATAGATCAAAGGAATCAAATGAATTTCATAATGAAATTAACTTAATCACATTTTACCCGGAATGGTGCATGGATTCCATAGTCATTTTGGTTTTGAAGAAATGACTTCCACAGTCATTCATAATTGAACATCCTTTTGGAAAATGACCAAGTACCCTACCACATCCTGCTTAGTACAATATTAGACATATTTAATCACACAAATCATGTATCATCCATAAATCATAATTAACCATCTATTCTATTGTTGTGGCCACCAACAACCCCCCTCCTTATGAAGTATTATTGCTAATATTAAATAAGTGGGGACCCTCAAAAAAATTAGTTAGTGTTACATTTTATTTTTTAGATGAAACTTACAACATCATGGACTTAGGAAAATACCTTGAAAAAGCTTAAAAAACCTAAGTTTCATAATGAAGAAAATTAAATTAACTCCTTAATGGATATCACATCGTGCAAAGGATAATAGGATACACCCTCTAACGAGTTAAAGTAACAAAAAGTGAGATTCCGATGCGAAACCTCATCGCATCGCATACACTGAAGAAACACTCACATTGAAAAACTTTAAAAAATTGCCGATATGCGATATTGCATATCGCACATCGCAAAAATCACATGAATCATACACAGATCATAACGATATTGCGATATTGCGATATTGTGATACTGCGATACTGCGATACCGCAAAGTTGCGATACTGCGATCTTGCGATAAAAATAGCACGATGACATTGCGACATTGCGATATTGCGATACTGCGATATGCGACATCACAAAGCAAAATCGTGGGACCCCTCCATCGCAGTTGGTTCTGGCTCATTATTCGAGAAAAATTTTTAGCCAAGAGTTGGTCATGTATTTTAATGCGAATTAATGAGTTATTGCCAGTTGTTAATGAAGTAGGGTGTTGTGTTTTTCGAAGAAATAGCTCACGTAAGGTGGCATGTTTTGCATATCTTCAGCATTTAAAAGTTTTCCTGTTATTAGTCTTTTATCATTACTTCCACCTCAATGTAAACTTCAGGAAAGAAGGACGAACCGTTATATAGGGCATTATGCAGAAAACAACTAGGAGGGAAGGCAGTGCTCTAATGAACATTTCGGAAGGCACACTTAATCCATGCAATGAAGAAAAAGAGTCGCGGAACTCTTCTGAGGCATCTATCACAGATTTCTCATGTACAACCATGGTTGAATGGGTACTGAACGACGCTGATACCAGAAATAAATAGTTTAATTCTCAGGGTCAAGAGCTCATGGAACCACTATTTTTACAAATTTTGAGCTTTATATCGAATGAGAGAAAAAGGCACAAGAGGCAAAAACCGCATCAGGGAAGTCCTGATCAAGAAACAGAGGCGGTTTCCGATGTGTGATTAGTGCTTAGCGCTAATCGCTAAGGAAAATTGTTCGAAAAGGAAGGTCCCTAGTTGCTTAGTCACCTGCAAGCCCCAAAAATTGCAAGAAATCAGCGATAGAAGCAAACTGGAAACAAAAGACTGAAGGAAAAGCAGAAGCAGTCCAAGGGTTAACCAAGTTGAAATGGGATTTTTACCAGGCATACATGGTAATGATACATATTCATTGGATGATTCTCAAGCATATCATCAATTTTACTGAGAAGATAATGCCAGCTCTTGCCGATTCTTTTTGCTTAACTCAACCAAAGGCGGAAGACAGTTAGCCGACTCTACTCAGAAAAATACTGAATGCTTGCGACATTAAGGAGTAGAGTTAGAAATAGTTAGTAGAATTAATTTTAGAATAGTTTTGCTTAGAAAGAGGACAGTCATTTAAACCGTCCTCAATTTCTCTAAATAAGTTATTTAGTTAGTAGTATTTAAACCCTTCTCATGCATTTAGAGAAGGGTCCAGAAATTTATCAAAAACTTGTCCTCAGAACATGCACTTTTTCACCCTCAAAGGAGGTTTTCGTGAATGAACGGAACAAGGTTTATTTGATATTTTCATTTGATATCTGCTACTGATATTGCACTTATGTACTCTTAGTAGATGTTAAATCAAGGAGAGATAAATCAATTGTCGCTTGAAGCTCATGAGTAGGACTAGTTATAAATTGTACTTTTATCTCTTAACCATTTCTGCTTATGCGTTAAAGTGATATTCAGTTTTCATTTATTTATATATTACAGCATGGATGTCTGAGTTATCATTTGGCACTTTTGTACGGTGATAACTATTTGTTTATGTTTAGTGTATGAATAGCTCATTTATGCGATAAGTTTTAACAACTGTTTCGTCTAACTTCTTATACGAAGTAGCTCATTTTTATCGAATTCCTTTCTTATGATAGCTGAATGATCTTTATTATCAGTTATTGTTTGAAATCTTTTTAGATCGCATAGAAGAAAGATCACACCCCGGGTTAGCATAAATTTCAATGTTTTTCTGTTTATTAGAATACAATAACATAACATTAGATTAGATAGAAGTATTCCATTTAGAACAGAAACACCCATCTTTCTCACACACACACACTAACTTGGGAAACTGCTCCCATATCCCTAGTTGGACCTGCTATACCAAACGGATAAGGAGATGCCAACCAAGGTCTGGACCGGGCAGGTATCCCCCTTGTTGTCGACCCAATTTTCGGGGCCTTCAACATATTTGGCACTAGAAGGAGGGCTTGAACTATGAATGGAAAGTGAATCCAAATAAAAATACCATTATGAGAGTAAATCACCCTCACCATCTCCTCCGACTTCTCCATTACACTTAAATCTAGAGTTAGAAGTCGCTAGAGCATCATCCGCTGCTACAAATCCTGACATTTCAGAACAATCTGTTATTGAACCTCCTGAAGTCGAATCTCTGATTCATAAACTTCAGCGATTTTCCATTTCCCTTCAAAGATCTGATGAATCTCAGGGTAGCATGACTTAGCAGTATAACCCTGCTCATCCCCTGACCAGACTAAAGAGTGAAAAGTTCGGTGTTCGGCCAACCGAACTAGCTCTTCCTAAAAGGAAAAGAGCAAGGAAGTCACCTAAAGGGTCCGACAGCGAGACTCTTTCATCAACATCATCCATATCAACCTCTCCACCGCGAAGTCAACCATCTACTCCACCACCCCAGACCATTATCAATCCACCTAGTGGAATCCCTACAACTCCCCCTCAATGATCTGCGATCATAACCACCTCATCTTCTCAACCACAGGGATCATTTTCTGTAAATCCCTCTGTTAGCAGTTCAGCAATGGCCCAGTCTCCATGGAACAATCCTGGGGCAGTCTTAATGCCTACGCCCTTGAGTCAAATACCGGCCCATCCTGAGAAATGGCTGCCCAAGTTCAATCCTGAGGTAGGCATGCTAGCCAAAGAGCACATAAATAACTTTATGCTATCCATCAACCTCCATGGAGTTACTAATGAAGATGTTATTTTTCGACTGTTTCCTTATACCCTACAAGGAACAGCCAGATCGTGGTATTTCTCATTACCCTCTGGATATATTATCAGTTGGAACATCTTCCAAAACCAATTTCTAACCAAGTTTGGTGACGACAGGTCTATGACAACATTAATCAACGACCTATCCAACCTTAGGGCAGAATCTAGAGAACCAATTAAAGATTTCAATCTACGTTTCAATAAAATTCTAAACAAAATTACTACTGATTCCCAGCCTAATGAGGAAGTGCGATGTGAATGGTATTTCACTGCATTACCATGAAACATAGCAATCTTTGTGGAAAGAGCTAATAAAACAAACCTTGCCGAAAACATGAAAGAATCCATAGCAGTAGAGAAACGTATAATCGCCTTAGAGAAGAAATCCGTGATAGAAGAACGAAAGTCTAAGAAGGTCACCTTCAAAGAAGAGTCCAAGAAGAAACAAGCAAAAGATCCATTCGATTTGGAGGGATTGCAAAAAGTTCTTAAGACCATGTCTAATGAAATGGTCGACATAAAAAAGCAAGTAGCATAAACTTCTTCAAAAAGGCCCTACAGGGCTTTTAAAAGAGGTCTGTCAACGGATTCAAGGCCACCCAATGATATAACAAGTGTTGAATCAGAGGAAGAGGAAGAGGAAATTGTCACTGAAGGGCAAACCGATGATGAAGAAGTTTTAGAATTACAAGGAATGTGGGATTTCATCCTCCCACAAGAGGAAGATCAAGAAGTATTCCCAGTTAACACACGAAGTAGAAATCAGCTTGATCCTCCCCAAACTACCCCAAAACCAAAGAGCACAAGCTCTGCAACAAAGGATAAAGTTGCAACAAAGAAAACGACATCTAAAGCGGCTCAAACTAGCCCAGTCCAAACAGATTCACCTACTCCATCTAAAACGCTGATCATTTCGGATGAAATGGAGTACAATATCATAGAAGACATGAAAAAGACTAGGGAAAATATCACTCTGTACGAATTGAGCAAGCTAAAGCATCAACAAAAGATAATGAGGAAAGAATTACATGCTATGCCAGTTGCACCTTTGCCTGTCGCTGTAATTTCTCAAGCTTCTTAGAACGTGGGAAGACCTCCAAGTAATACGACTAACAAGATTGATCCAAATGACATCGCTTTAATTGGAGGTAGATCGAGATCTCATAGTCCCCCTTTTCTCCTTACTTATGAAATTTTTAACAAAAATGTACATAATTGTTTAGTGAATTCAGGTGCTTCATCGAATATTTTACCGAAGTCCATATGCACCAAATTAAACGTTCAACCACAGAAATCTAATGTTCGCATAGTTCAGTTGGATCGGTCTCAAGTCGAAGTCATCGACGAACTAAATCAAGTAACCATAAGGCTGTCATCCAACCCGAAGGTATGTCAAGTGATTGATATTTTAGTGGCTGATGTCCCTGAATTTTATGGCTTAATTCTTAGCAGGGATTGGTCAGAAAAACTGCATGGATACTTCTCAACTGACTGGTCGCATATGTGGTTGCCTTACAATGGTAAGCCAAATCAAATAAAAGTTGAACGAGAATTACATCAGAAGTACATAGTAACGGAGTTAGAAGGGGAAAATGAACCAATAGCATATAACAATAGCATAATTGGCAATTATCAGTAGATTCTTTTTCTGACTTAGTTACCAGAGAATCCACAGTGTGAATCATTTTTTGTCAACGTTTCGAATCTCAACCGAGATCCATCATCAGGACCAATTGAATGCTTGATAGAAGAAGAGTAGATTTAAGGGATAAATAGTAAAGAGGGAAAAAATAAGATGAAGGTCGGCTACTACAGCTTTGAGGTCAGCCAATTTTATTAATTTTTTTATT
>APFE030338273.1:74019-98296 GCA_000404065.3 Pinus taeda | reverse complement strand
ATTAATTATAATTATTATTGTTTTAAATTATTATTAGTTAATTTATTAAAGTTAGACTACTAATTAATTTAACATTCGAAGGGACTAAAACTAGAGGAGTTTGTGACCTTAATTTCTCTGATTAGGGGAAGCCAGCTTCCACTAATTTCCATCCCATTATCTCTGTTGAGATTATGAGGGTGTTTGATAATTTCTAGGGCTTCCCGCATCTTTCGCTTATGATGTAGCTCCTCCCTAGTGATAATAGAAGCGCTCTCCAAACATATGTGGTGCTTAGTTTTTGAGGAGTGCTTTGCTAGGTCCGAAGTACGAGACCTTTCATTCTAAATATCAGCTCCATGTTCCTTTAGTCTAGTCTGTAAGGAGCGACCTGTTTCACCAATGTAGCTTTTCCCACATGAGCAATATAATTTATAGACTCCTTTAAGCTATTGCTTATCAATACTATCCTTGACGGATCTCATACCTTGTCTAATAGTTCCAGGGGCGGAGAATTGCGTGAATATGTTATTCTTCTTTAGGATTTTAGCAATCCTATCTGTAACTCCTTGAATATAAGGTAGAAAAACCCTACCACACTGAGGTTGATCACGGGCCTTGGGTTCATGAGATAATATCCTTTTCTCGGCCTTCTTTATTGCTCTTTTAATCTCATATTCTTTGTAGCCTAGACCCTTAAAGGTTGACACTAAATGTTTCTTTTCTTCATTTATATGATCAATGTCACAAATTCGAAGGGCCCTGATAGCAAGGGCATTTAGAACACCAAACTTTTGGGTTGGGTGATGGTGGGACTCAACGTGGAGGTAGTTTCCTGTATGGGTTGACTTTCTAAAAACCTTATGCCCAAGGGAGCCATCATTTTTCCTGATGATGAGAATGTCAAAAAGTGGGATGCTCATGTTTTCTTCAAGCTCCATAGTAAATTTAATTTCCAAAGAGATGGAATTTAGGTGAATAAAAAACTTTTCAAGTTCTGCTTTACCATGTGTCCATTTTATATTGGTATCATCGGCAAATCACTTCCACCATGCTGGTTTTAAGGGGTAAGATTCCAGGGCCTTCTTTTCAAAGTATTCCATGTATAAGTTGGCCACGATTGGTGAAAGGGGGGATCCCATTGCCACACTAGATGTCTGCTCATAATAAACTCCTTGAAAGGTGAAAACAGTTGATCGCAGGCAGATTTTAGCCAATCTTGCAGTTTCCAGATCAGTAACATCTTTTATAACTTGAATGGCTTGATCAAGAGGAATCTTGGTGAATAAAGACACTACGTCAAAGCTGACAAGGATGTCATCACTTTCCATCTTCTCATTCCTAATAAGATTCACAAAGTCATGGGAGTCTTTAATGAAAGAATTAGTATTTCCAACAAGGGGCTTGAGGATTTTTGCAACGTACTTAGCGAGCTCATAGGTAGGGGATCTAATGGTATTAACAATAGGTCTAAGAGGAATTCCTTCTTTATGAATTTTGGGTAACCCATAAATCCTAGGGATGGTTTCACAAGATGGGATCAATTTCTTTTTTAATTTATCATCGAGGTTGGACTCCAAAATCGTCTTTTTCACTTCTTTCATAATCTTGGGGATGGGATTGCTGCTTAGTTTCTTATAACTACCGTACCTGAGGTGTTCATTCATTTTGCAAACATAGTCATGTTTATCCAAGATCACTGCTGCTCCTCTCTTATCTGCCTTGAGGATCACAATTTTGTCATTATTTCGTAGGGTTTTGAAGGCTCTTTGTTCTTCTTTGCTCATATTACTTTTGGGAGCCTTGGCCTTCCTCATAATGAGGGAGAACTCATGTCTTAATGCTTCTTTATATTCCAGGGGGAGGTTGTTGATCCCATCCTCTATGTTACATATCATTTTTTCAATGGGAAGGTTTTTCAGAGCAATTGCAAATCCCAGACATTTGTTGAGGATGTTCATGATAGCAGGATCCAATTCCTGAGAGGACAGATTTACCACTTTCTTTTTTGTTTTTGTTTCGGTTTTGTTAACTGAAGAACTTCCAACTTTCTCTGAACCCATGTTAATTCTGTTTAGATTAGTGTTTTGTTCCAATTTCTTATTGTCTGACATTTGAATGTTGAGGCCAATATTACTGTAGTTGATATTTTCATAGTTTGAATTGCCCAACATATACTTATTCACCACTGAGTTATTACCCATTTTTAATGCTCATACGTCCCCATATTTAGAACATTCCATCTTGTCCCAAGTCGAATTTTTTCTCAAACGGATAGTTCAAAATGTATCATTTTTTTAGATAAACCTGTAAATAAATCTTTGTTTCGGAAATTATTTTCTGATGGTTCTAAATCCAACGAAGGAGCAGGAGCAGGATGCATGCTAATTAGTCTAGAAGGAGACGAAATCATGCTAACATGTAGGCTCGAATTTGATTGTACCAACAATACAACAGAATATGAAGCTTTAGTTCAAGGGATGTACAAAGCAATCAGGCTAAACATAAAGTATCTCCAAGTCTTCGGAGACTCTGAAATTGTAGTTAGACAGGTATGGAATACTATACATTGTCTGTCAGCTCATTTAAAATACTATCAATCTTTAGTTCAAGATCTGACTAAGCATTTTACAGCATTCAATATTTCATCAATTCCCAGACTCCAGAATGCGAGTGCTGACCTTTTAGCTAACGTAGCTTCTAAGCTCATTCCTTCAGAAGATTTTAGTGCAGATAGATTATCAATAGAATTAATCTTTAGACCTTCTATTCTTAACAACATCACAAATTGGAGAATATTCAATGATGATCCTAATATCGTAAATTTCCTTACTTCTGAAGGATCCTACTCCAACCAAATAATCGACGAAGATCAACATGATCGACAATTACAAGAAGATAGCACTCACAATGCAATACCTAAATCAGTGGTCAAGTTAGAAGACCTGTACGATTTGAAAGATCGGTTTAAAAGGTCTACCAATTCGAAGCTCCAAAGTTCGACCTTGAATTATGAATTGGTAAACCTAGGAACCGATGCCAAACCCCAAAACATAAATCTAGGCCTTGGCCTAGCCCCCGATGAAAACTAGCATATATTCGTATTTTGAGACAACAAAAAAATGTTTTTGCTTGGAATTATGATGAACTTAAAACATACGGCACTTCTATCATCCAACATACTATTCTAATGATCGATAATGAAAAACCTGTCCAACAAAAATTGAGAAAGATTCATCCCAACTTAGAAAATCAGATGAAAACCGACCTCAATAAGTTGTTGAAAGCCAGGATAATATTTCCCGTCAGAAATTCTAAATGGGTCTCCAATATGGTACCTGTTAGAAATAAAAATGGAGATATTAGGATTTGTATTGACTTTCGCAATCTCAACAAATCTTGTCAAAAGGACAACTTTCCCTTACCACCTGTGGAGCAGATATTGTAGGCAGTGGCAGGCTCATAATTAATGTCATTCTTGGATGGATTTCAGGATACAATCAAGTTCTGGTAAATCCTGATGATCAATTGAAGACCACATTCAGAACTAAATGGGGCACATATGCATATCAAAAGATGCCATTTGGTTTGATTAATGCTGGTGCCACATTCCAGAGAGCCATGGACATTGCATTTAAAGGTTTAGTCAATAAATCTGTAGTAATTTATTTGGATTATATAACCGTGTACTCCAAGGAACGAGGTGACCATCTCAAAGACTTGAAGCAAATCTTCCAACGATGTTTAAGGTACGAAATTTCACTTAACCCAAAGAAATCGTTTTTCACATTAAGTGAAGGGAAACTTCTAGGATTCATAGTGTCAAAATCTGGTATTCACATCGACTCTAACAGAATCAAAGAAATTTATGAAATATCCCTACCTTGGTCAAATCAATTTTGTAAAGAGATTTGTTCCAGATTTTTCACGAATTGTATCTTCTTTACAAACCATGATAAAAAAGAACTCTATTTTTAAATGGGGCCAAGATGAATATGAAGCGTTTAACCTAATCAAACAGGCTATTATTAATGCTCCATCTTTAGAAACTTTGAATTTTTTAGAGCCTTTTATTTTATACACATTTTCCTCAGACAAGTCATATGTTGCGATACTCACTCAAACGAATCAAGAAAAGGCGGAAGCACCAATTGCTTTTTTCAGTTCAAATTTACTGGGTGCTGAATTAAATTACTCAGATGTGGAGAAATAGCCTTATGCTGTTTTCAAAGCGATCAAATACTTCAGACCTTTTCTACTCAAAACCCACACCAAAATTATAGTACCGTTTCCAGCGGTAAGGAATCTTCTAGTACAAAAGGATGTGGGTGAGAAGAGGGCCAATTGGGTAACTTCCTTTACAAGAATATGACATAGAAAAATTAAACCAAGCAAACATTGTAAGAGGTCAAGGCTTTTGCAAAATGCTGGCTGGAGCGTCGCAAATTTCTGAAATCCCATCTGTAGAGGTACAAGTGTGCGAGGTAAGCCTAAACGATGAGCAATCATTATATACTGATATCATTTATTATCTTAAGAATGGATATGCTCCTTCATACCTCAATTACACTAAGAAAAGAGCTCTAAGATTAAAAGCCAAACAATATAAGCTCATAAATGATATTCTATTTAGAATGAATTATGATTCTGTTCTCCTTAGATGTCTTGAGAAATATGAAGCTGATAAAGTTTTGCAGGAACTCCACGATGGGCCAGCAGGCGGACACTATGCTAGAGATGCTACTGCACATAAAATCTTGCACGCAGGATATTACTGGCCCATGTTATTCAAAGACTCGCACAGTTATGTGAGGAAATTTCAAGTCTGCCAAACTACTGCTGGGAGATAGAAGAAGCCATCCTTACCACTACAACCAGTTAACATCGACCAACCTTTCAGTCAGTGGGGATTGGACATAATATGTGAGATCGTTCCTCACTCTTCCAAGCAACATAGATATATCCTTACAACAATAGATTATTTTACTAAGTGGGTAGAAATTGTTCCACTCAAGACGGATAATGCTGAAAATATCATTGAGTTCATAGATCAATCTATAATCACCAGGTTTGGATTACCTTCCGCTTTGATGTTCGATAATGCATCATACTTTTCTGGAAATGCAATGATTGAATTTGCACTTAAAAGAGGATTCAAACTTAAATATTCGGCCAATTATTATCCATAGGGCAACGGATTAGCCGAGTCTACAAACAAAAACTTGATCAAGATTATCAAAAGACCAATAGACCAAAATCATAAAAATTGGCATAAATCCTCAATATAAGCTTTATGGGCAGACCGAATAACGAAAAAGTCTTCCATCGGCACTTATCCCTTTAACTTAGTTTGTGGGAGAGAAGTAGTTCTTCCAACTCATTTAGCAATTCATTCTTTGTCTCTAGTTCAATACATTGATGAAGTACCAACTTCCTCATTACACTTAAGGCAAATGGAAATAATCAAATTAGAAGAACAACGAGAACAAGCTAAGAAAACGCATGCTCATCATCAGGCACTAGTAAAATCCTCTTTTGATGCAAATATAATGCCCATAAAAGAATTTTAGGTGGGAGATTTAGTTTTAAAATGGGACAAGGCACACGAAGAAAAGGGTAAACATACAAAATTTCAAAGAATGTGGCTTGGTCCTTTTCAAATTGTAGAAGTCTTAGGTCCATTGACATTTGTGTTACAAGATTTAGCAGGTAACAAGACTCTTTGCCTGTCAATGGACAAATGCTTAAGAAATAATTTCCATAGAAGATTATTCTTCTATTTTGTAGAGTAATAGTTTTTCTCTTTTCATAATAAAACCAGTTGTGAATGGTTACATTAGGCATTTACGAAAAAGATACAAACTCTCTTTCAGATTTTGATTTTTCACTTGTATAAATAGCAAATCTTTTGGAAAATTGATCTTTATTATTGAAATATACAGTTAAAGACTCTAACCTAGATATGACACTAGTTTCAACTTCATAAAAGTTTGATGAAAATAACCTTTAGTGAAGAAATCATTTTATATCAGTGCAATGAAAGGTATCAATAACAAAATAAAAATTCTTCGTCGAATAGTTACTTCCAAAAACTCTATCATTGTCGTCTAGAGCTATCTAAAGAAGACAATGACTTCCTCCCTGCTAAGGAAATCACAACTTTCAGAGGAACAATCCAAGGATACACTTTATCTTGAAGAATGAGAGGTCTCATCATGAGCCGGCTCATCATAATCACAGATATTATAACTTGCTGAATTTGCCAAATACTACATACCATAACAGGGCAATGACTCAAGATTGTTACAATCAAGAGGCAAGGGGTCTCATCACGAGCCAGCTTGTTCAGAAAAGTTATAAATCGAGTGAATGACTGTGTCATAAATTGGCCACCAAACCAAGACATTGTTCTTTAAGAATAAAAATAAAATCAAAAGCAATAAGTGTAGATGCGGATTCTTCTTTGAGAGTTGTAGGTTTCTTTAAGTAGGATACAGGATCATTGCCGAGTAAAAGGTAACCCTGTCGAGGCTATGAACGCTTGCTGGTAGCAGAGGCTCTACCTACGACAAATGAGTATATTTTAAAAACTGGTTTATAGAGAAGACTTTGTTTTATCTTTACAGACCAAGTAATGACTGATGTAAACACAAGGACTAACTTGAGGCAGCAAACAATCAAAGTTGAAAATAGCTGAAGCAAAATGTCATTGACAGGTTAGAGTATAATGTACTTTATCTTTCCATAATAAAGTTTAATTTTCTGAAAATTTTGTTGTTTTGGAATCTAAAAAGGTTCAATAGAAATACAGAGATAACTGGTTCTTCCAAGTGAATCGCCAATTGTTGTGGCCACCAACAACCCCCCTCCTTATGAAGTATTATTGCTAATACTAAATAAGTGGGGCCCTCAAAAAAATTAGTTAGTGTTACATTTTCTTTTTTAGATGAAACTTACAACATCATGGACTTAGGAAAATACCATGAAAAATCTTAAAAAACCTAAGTTTCATAATGAAGAAAATTAAATTAACTCCTTAAAGGATATTACATCGTGCAAAGGATAATAGGATACACCCTTTAACAAGTTAAAGTAACAAAAAGCGAGATTGTGACGCGAAACCTCATCGCATCGCATACACTGAACAAACACTCACATTGAAAAACTTTAAAAAATCGCCGATATGAGATATCACATATCGCACATCACAAAAATCACATGAATCATACACGGATCATAACGATATTGTGATATTGCGATATTGTGATACTGCGATACTGCGATACCACAAAGTTGCGATACTTCGATCTTGCGATAAAAACAACATGATGAAATTGCAACATTGCGATACTGCGATCTGTGACATCGTAAAGCAAAATTGTGGGACCCCTCCATCGCAGTTGGTTCTGGCTCATTATTCGAGAAAACGTTTTAGCCAAGAGTTGGTCATGTATATTAATGCGAATTAATGAGTTATTGACAGTTGTTAATGAAGTAGGGTGTTGTGTTTTTCGAAGAAATAGCTCAAGTAAGGTGGCATGTTTTGCATATCTTCGGCATTTAAAAGTTTTCATGTCATTAGTCTTTTATCATTACTTCCACCTCAATGTAAGCTGCAGGAAAGAAGGACGAAGCATTATACAGGGCATTATGCAGAAAACAACGAGGAGGGAAGGCAACCCTCCAATGAACATTTCGGAAGGCACACTTAATCCATTCAATGAAGAAAAAGAGCCGTAGAACTCTTCTGAGGCATCTATCACATATTTCTCATGTACAGCCATGGTTGAATGGGTACTGAAGGACGCTGATACCAGAAACAAACAGTTTAATTCTCAGGGTCAAGAGCTCACGGAACCACTATTTTTACAAATTTTTAGCTTTATACCAAATGAGAGGAAAAAGGCGCAAGAGGAAAAAACCGCATTAGGGAAGCCTGGATCAGGAAACAGAGGCAATTTCCGATGCGTGATTAGCGCTTAGCACTAATTGCACATCGCTATGAAAAATTGTTCGAAAAGGAAGGTCCCTAGTTGCTCAGTCACCTGCGAGCCCCGAAAATTGCAAGAAATCAGCGATAGAAGCAAACTGGAAACTGAAGACTAAAGGAAAAGCAGAAGCAGTCCAAGGGTTAACCAAGTTGAAATGGGATTTTTACCAGGCATACATGGTAATGATACATATTCATTGGATGATTCTCAAGCATATCATCAATTTTACTGAGAAGATAATGCCATCTCTTGCCGATTCTGTTTGCTTAACTCAACCAAAGGCGGAAGATAGTCAGCCGACTCTACTCAGAAAAATATTGAATGTTTGCGACATTAAGGAGTAGATTTAGAAATAGTTAGTAGATTTAATTTTAGAATAGTTTTGCTTAGAAAGAGGATGGTCATTTAAACCGAATCCTCAATTTCTGTAAATAAGTTATTTAGTTAGTAGTATTTAAACCCTTCTCATGCATTTAGAGAAGGGTCCAGAAATTTATCAAAAACTTGTTCTCAGAACATGCCCTTTTGCACCCTCAGAGGAGGTTTTGGTGAATGAATGGAACAAGGTTCATTTGATATTTGCATTTGATATCTGCTATTGATGTTGCACTTCTGTACTCTTAGTAGATGTTAAATCAAGGAGAGATAAATCAATTGTAGCTTGAAGCTCATGAGTAGGACTAGTTATAAATTGTACTTTTATCTCTTAACCATTTTTACTTATGCGTTAAAGTGATATTTAGTTTTCAGTTATTTATATATTACAACATGGATGTCTGAGTTATCATTTGGCACTTTTGTTCGGTGATAGCTATTTGTTTTTGTTTAGTGTATGAATAGCTCATTTATGCGATAAGTTTTAACAGTTGTTTCGTCTAACTTCTTATACGAAGTAGCTCATTTTTATTGAATTCCTTTCTTATGATAGCTGAATGATCTTTATTACCAGTTATTGTTTGAAATCTTTTTAGATCGCATAGAAGAGAGATCACACCCCGAGTTAGCATAAATTTCAATGTTCTTCTGGTTATTAGAATACAAAAGCATAGCATTAGATTAGATAGAAGTATTCCTTTTAGAACAGAAACACCCATATTTATCACACACACACACTGAATTGGGAAACTAGTCCCATATCCCCAGTCAGACCCGCTATACCAAATGGATAAGGAGCTGCCAACCAAGGTCTGGACCGGGCGGGTATCTCCCTTGTTGTCGACCCGATTTTCGGGGCCTTCAACATCTACATAACCATGAGAATCCATGGGTATATGTATCTCAATATTGGATCACCATCCATGGCATACACCTGCTTCATAAATTAGATACAAACAAAAAAAAAATGTATAACATTTTACTTAACCAAAACCATCTAATACAGATAATCAATGATGCCACATGTAAGAGGAAATATAAGTATATAAAACATTGTTCCCTAATCCAGTGATCAATTTTTCATACATAAACATAAAATGAAATATAAATATGAATGTAAAACATTATTCCTCAATCAAGTGACCAATATATCATAAAGATATAACCCTTGATAGGATTGACAAAACTATACTAGAAAAATAGGACACTACATACTTCCCCCTCTTGGAGTAAACTTGGCCCAAAGTTTAACTAAACAAAAAAGGAAACTCAAGATGCATAGAAGATGCATCTTCCCAAGTGGAGGAACTAGGACTATATGGGTCCCATTGGACCTTTACTTGGTCCACCATGCGATGTCTGAGTTGTCTAGTGTGATGGTATGAAATGCAAACTAGCTCTGCCTTAAGAGTTCCTTCGTTTGTTACCTGTATTGATACCAATCTAAAATGTGAGAAGGATAATGA
Source organism: Pinus taeda (assembly GCA_000404065.3). Classification (NCBI taxonomy): domain Eukaryota; kingdom Viridiplantae; phylum Streptophyta; class Pinopsida; order Pinales; family Pinaceae; genus Pinus; species Pinus taeda. Next base: position 88,485 of record APFE030338273.1, on the reverse strand, counting down.
ACATACTTAAGTAGTACCGAAATATGAAATACATCATGCATGTGATGAAACACTGGTGGTAAAGCAAGACGATATGCCACAGGTCCAACCCTTTCAATGATCTCAAAATTCCCAACAAATCAAGGAGAGAGCTTAGATCCTTTCCCAAACCTAATAGAGAATTTTTGAGGTTCTACTCGAAGAAAAACAAATTCCCCTTCCTTAAAACTATGATCCACTCTATTCATATAAGCATAGTTGTTCTATCTATCCTATGCCTGCTTTAATATTTGCCTTATACGACACACTTGTTCTTCCATTTCTTGAAGAATTTCAGGAACTACTGAGATTCTATCCTCTAATCTATCCCAACTTAAAGGTGTTCTGCATGGTCTTCCATACAATAACTCATAAGGTTCCATACCAAGGGAGCGGTGATAACTATTATTGTAAGCAAACTCCACTAGACGAATATAATCTTCCCACTTAGATTGTTGATCCATTACGTACATTCTAAAAATGTCCTCTAACACTTGATTTACTCTTTCAGTTTGGCGATCAATCTCCAAATGATAAGTTGTACTAAAATTTAATTGTGTCTGGAGGGCTCCTTGGAAACTAGTCCAAAATCTTCCTATAGATATAGAGGCCCTATCTGATATGATTTTCTTAGGAAAACCATGAAGTCTAACCACCTCCTTGATAAATACTTGTACTATTTCAGATGCTTTGTAAGTATCTCTAATAGGTATAAAATGGGCACTTTTAGTAAGTTTATCTACCACCACCAAAATGGAGTTATGCCATTTGGTTGTTTCAAGTATTTCAACAATAAAGTACATAGATATTTCTTCCCATTTGGACTTAGGAGTGTTATGTGACTGCAACAATCCTCCTGGATGACCATGTTCTACTTTAACTAGCTAACATTCCAAACATTTTGCCACAAAATTTGTACATCCTTCTTCATGCATGCCCAAAAGAAAATTTTCTTTAAATCAACATACATCTTCTAGACTCTCGGGTGAGCCATATATGTTGCATGGTGAGCTTCTTTCAAAATGAACTCATGAATCACATATTGATCTAGAACTACAATCTTTTGCATGAATCTCACCATACCATCGTCATCACAAGAATACCCTTCTAACTTGTTTTTCTTTGCCCCATCTCCAGAAACAAAAACTTTAACTTCCTTGCGTCATTCATCTACATCTTTTGCCCTCAAGATGCACTCCCGTAAATCAATATTCAATGGAATTTCTAAAAATATTCATGGTCCTCGACTGAGTGCATCGGCTACTTTGTTCAATGTACCTTTGATGTAAGTTATGTCAAAATCATATTCACTTAGGAGTTCTGACCATCTTCTTTGCCTAGCATTTAGATCACTTTGAGTAAATATATGTTACAAACCTCTGTGATATATTTTCAATTCAATTTTCTTTCCCACCAGATAATGTCACCAAAGTTGTAAGGCATGAGCTATAACTGCTAGTTCTAGATAATGGGTTGCATAGTTTTCCTCATGCGCCCTTAACTTCCTAGAGGCATATTCAATCACCCTACCATCTTGTGATAATACTGCACCAAATCCATCTTTTGACCCATCGGTACATAATATGAATGGTCTATCCATATCTGGAAAATTAAGTATCGGAGTTGTAGTCAAACATTGTTTGAGCTTGGAAAATGCTTTGTCACACTCATTTCTCCAATTAAATCGTACTCCCTTCCTAAGAAATGAAGTGATAGAGTTGGCTATATTTGAAAACCCCTCCACAAATCTACGATAGTATCCTATCATACCCATGAAGCTACACACTTCATGCACATTAGAGGGTGTTGGCCATTCTGAAATTGCATCAATATTTGTTGAGTCCACAACAATGCCTTCACTAGAGATAATGTGTCTAAGATAATGGATTTTTTATTGGAAAAAGGAACATTTGGACATTTTTTAATAAAGTTTATTTTCTCTTAAGCATTGTAACAACAATCTCAGGTGTTTCTCATGCTCTTCTAGGGACTTTGAATAGATTACGATGTCATCGAGGAACACTTGTACAAATTTGTCCAAGTAATTCCTATATACACCATGCATCAGACTCATAAACACTCCTAGGTCATTAAATAACCTAAAAGGAACAACCACAAACTCACAATGACCAAAACGAGTTCAAAAAATAGTTTTGGAAATATCCTCTTCTTTAACTTTGAGCTGATGATATCGATATTGAAGATCAATCTTGGTGAATACGGTGGCTCCCTTCATTTGATCAAATAGATCATCAATATGAGGAAAAGGTTATTGATTTCTAATAGTTACTCGATTCAATTTCCTGTAGTCAACACAGAGCCGAAGGGATCCATCCTTCTTCTTTACAAATATTAGTAGAGCTCCCCAAGGTGAAACACTAGGTCTAATCATACCCCTATCAATTTCCCGCTTTGGAGGTAAACCAACTCCTCTGGAAAGACATCAGAGAATTCTGAAAGGAAAGGATATTGTTCAAAGAATGAAAGCCCTCCCTCATTTAAAGTCATTACAACATACATTTGACATATTTTCCTAAGACTTATCTTCATCTGCAAGAATGAGATAAGTCTTAAAGAAATAGGTCTCCTTTCCCCACAAATAACCATATATTGGCCCTCATCACTTAAAAAATCAAGGGTTTTGCTTCGAAAACTAAGCATAGCATAGTGGGCTTCAAGCCAGTCCATCCCAATTATCACATCACGGTGACCAAGTGGCGTCACATAAATATTCACATTTGTGACACACACTCCCAAGTCTAAAGGGAACTCTTGCACTAAGCATTCAACCTTTTGAGATCGCCCTAAGGCCATCTGAACTTGATCAAAATCATTTTGCTCTATCACCACCAATTTACATTTCAATAAAGCATTAGGAGAAATAAAACTTTTAGTTGCGCCAAGATCAATCAAAATAGTAACAACCATACCATTTAGCTTACCTGATGCTTCAAGCACTGTAGATTGATGCTTGACCTGGCGATTTTGCACAACTGTATGAATCCTATGGGCTTTGCCCATATCTCTAATAGTGGCTTGCTCCTCCTCTGATTATGCTTATGTCTTATTTTCAGGGAAATCTCACTCATAATGAGGTCATCCACAAGTCCAACATCCATTAGTGGTAGCATTTTTCATAAATTTGACCATTTTATTAGCTGATTCTTGAGTGTGAGCATTATTTTGTTGAAGATGTTGCCTTGGATTATTTCTTTGGTTCTTAAAAGTATGATTCTTTTGAAATCCCTGATGATGTGAACCACCTGACTTATGTCTTACATATTGGCCTCTCCTTCGAGGAGGTTTCCCATGGAATGATAGATTTGGGGTTTTATCCCCTCCTTTGTTCACCAATAATTATTCCTCGGCTATAATTGCTTGTTTCACTACCTCATGCAACATAGTAGGCATCAAAATGCGCACCTTTTCCTTTATAATAGGATTCAACCCATACAAAAACTTGTTTACCTTGAGGGCTTTAGTATTTAGATGGGTAGCATATCTAAGCAACTCCATGAATCATGCTTCATATTCAAGGATTGTCTTAGTTCCTTGCTTAAGATCATGGAACTCATTCAATTTCCTCTCCAAGTATTTAGCAGAAAGGTACTTTTCTCAAAATTCCTCTTCAAATCGTTACCATGTCAAGGTAGACATGGAGTATCCCAATTTGGATTCTAAGTTCCTCCACCATAATAGTGCACTCTCCTTAAGTTGGTATATAGCCAACTTTGCCTTTTCGTTGCTAGAATAATTCCGCAACCCAAAATAGAGGTGCATGTTTTCCAACCAAGATTTTGCTACCTCCCCTTTTGTGGTACCCTTAAATATAGGAAGCTTAACTTTTTCCAACTCTCTATGCACATCTCCATCAGATGGTATTTCTTGCCTCTCTAATCGGGATGAAGAACCAGGCACTGAAGGATTTCCCCCAACCTTAATAATCAAGACTTCAGTCATCTTTTGGAAAGATAACATCATATCCCTTACTTCCCTAATGGATATTTGCTCAATTTATTTATCTTGGGGAGGTGGAGATGAGACTCCCTTCCTCCTCCTTGATGTTCTCTCCATGATTACTTAACTTGGCCAAGGAAAAATTTAGGTAAGTAAATAAATATTAGCAGGCAAGCCCTAGGTCCTAGAGTTTTAACCTGGATCTGATACCATACGTAAGGTCCCACCTTACATACCATCAGTATTATACTAAGGCTGACTCAAAGTGCGATTTAACTTTTTAAGACGTAAAACTTAATGCAAGGTCATATATCTATATTTTTATTGGTATTCTTTACACTACATACTAATTTCTACTAACTAACTAACCCATGGTAATATTAAACTTCCAATTAAGGCTACAGGGTCATGGTTCCTCAAGATCCAAAACTTACAACCATAAGTCTTAAAATCACATTTATATGATAGAGTCTTTAGTGGCATAAGTAATATCAATATTTACAAACCACAATTTCCAATAAGATAATTGTTCATTCTATTGCAATTAAGAGTATTTAAGAGTGACTAATTTGATTATGTTCTAGATAATATGCCTATGAATTCCTTGGAAAAACAAAGGGAAGAAAAACAAGATAATTCAACTTCTAAAGGAGTGGTTTCCAATTATTATGAATTCATATGTGAGGTAACAATTACAACATTTCGCCTAACCAATTTTCCTTCCATGGATTTTTATTTCAATGGAATCATCATGCTTATTCTTTGAGATATTTCCAGAAACACGTTGGTTGCAAATCCTAAATTTACTTAGCCATTTTTATAGAAAATTCATAGATGTAATTAGCTACAACCATTGAAGAATTATGTCAAATAGTTTGCAAGCATGAAATGTACATGCATTGAGGATTTTTTTCAAACACTTACAACCATAACCCTTAAGGCGATTTCACAAAAATTAACTAACGTGAATCTAAGATAACATAATTTCTTTTTCTTTGTTAGTAATGCCAAGAAGTGAACCTAATACATAATTATAATTGTCATCCATCTTGATTGCTGCATATACAATTAGGCACATAATGACTATAAATATTTAATAATTTTTACAAATAGCTTGCAGCGATGTAGCTACGGCCATTGAGAATTTTGAACAATGGTTAACAATCACAAAACAAGCTGCTAGCTATTAAACTATCAAACATGCAGTCACAAGTTCATTAAAATATCAATGTATTAACCATTAACACTTTAAAATAATAATTCCAAGTTTATATAACAGATTGGTTTCATAAAAAGAGATTACCAGGTAAATCACAGCTACAAAAAAAAAGCAACGAGACAAACCACCAGGCAACAACAACAAATCTATAAAATATAGAAGATTACAGAACCGAATTCTGAAACTTTGTTTTTTGAAATCAAAGTTGGGGCAACATGGCCTTATGATACAGATACCCATTGAAGTTAAGATAAATCGAAACATAAATGCCCAGAAATGTGATTATATAAAACCACAACCAAAAACAAATTCATACTATCTCATTTATCCCTTTTGTCAAACATATACTGTGAAAACTTATCTACATCTATAAAAAGAGAAGGAAAAACAAAATTTATGTTATTAAGATGTTTTCATAAAACTCATGGCAGCCTGAATGCTTCAGACATTAAGACATGATGTGAATCAACTTGCAATGGAACTGTACCATAAAAAACCTACATAAAATAAACTACAATTATAGCAAAATTCCTTCAACATTTAGTGTCGAACATTTGATATATATCTAAGTTTCAATCAATAACCAAATAAGCAAGAACATGTAATGAATTACAGAAAGAAACACAATATAATGTTATCAACATACCTGGCAGTGAATTTATACAACTCAAAAAATGGGAGTATGCTCCAACTCCGATAAGAGTATGCTCCAACTCCAATATCCTTACCAACTCATTGTGAACCACCTGATTTTCCTCCCAACCATATCTAGGAAGAACTTGTCCCCCTGGAACCCTCGAGCTGCAAAATCTCACAAGCAATACCAAAATAAAACAGTAGAGAGATTTGCAAGGCAAACTAAGGAAGCAAAATTTCACTTCCTCTCGATACCACTCATGGCCAACCTCAATAGCTAGAGATCTTACGATTTTAACAATAACTTTAGATTTATTATGGAAGAAATTGGCTACTCTCCATATCTCTCCCTCTCACTATTTTCCTCAAGTCTCTTCCACTGTTGGCCTCATAATTCCCCAAGTGATAATGATGATGATGATGATGGTTAACATTCGTTGAGTCCAAACATTGGTCTGTCAGACCTAAAGAAACAAATTATTTGTTTTGATTTAAGATTTTATTCCTATGCTCAAAAAGCTTGGATAGAAGTCTCCCGAGCTTGCTATAATTTTTACATTGTAAAAGGCCAGGAAGGTCAGCATTGTACCAAAGATTGTGAAAATGAGATCTAATGTGGTTGTACGCGGGGCACTCATATATAGGAGGATCAACCAATTCTTCTCATAAAGGAGGAGTAATGTGCATGCATTGGATTCCATTTAGAGGAGTGTAACTTATGTCATTAAGGAGAGGTATGTATGCCTTAGTTAAGGAGAGTGTAACATATGCATTAAAGAGAGCGTAAGAGGAATATTTTATGACATATTTTTAATGAGTGAAAATGAATATGTCGTTCTTTGATGAGTGCATAAAATAGAGTATAATAAATTATTTAAAAGAGAGAGAGAGAGAGAGAGAGAGAGAGAGGATATGTGTGAATTGATTGAGGGGATAAAATTGACTTGTAATTCCTTTTTAATAATAATGTCATAGTCTCATAAATAATAATAATAATAATAATAATATTAATGATTCAATCAAGATTGAACTATTAGGATTGATTAATGATAAGTTAATTTGTTTTTCTTCAACTTCACTTGATTACTAAGTGATTTATTATTTTTGGAAAGTCATGCTTGAGATGTTGGACATGACTTTCTATTTTTAGAAAGTCATTCCAAAATTGTGAGAATGAAATTTTATTTAAGGAAATTCATCCATGACAAGTATTTTTAATATAGAGAATATGGATTCCGCACACCTATTTCATGCATCTTCGTGCCTTAGTATATTGAGGACTTCGTGCCCTGATCCACTCTAAAGATCCAAGATTCCACAACTTGATCTTTTTAAACATTTAGGACACCACTCCCTAAAAATACAAGACTATACGTTTTTATCTTTCTTGGATTTAGGACTCCACGCCCTAATTTACATGCCTTCTCATCTACTGTGCTTTGAAACTTCGTGTTTCTCCTTATGTACTGATTGTGAGCTTTTACCCATATGATGGTTCACTAGTAAGGCCTTATTCAAAGACCTGCACACATTACAATCTCATAGATCAAAGGAATCAAATGAATTTCATAATGAAATTAAATTAATCACATTTTACCAAGAATGGTGCATGGCTTCCACGACCATTTTGGTTTTGAAGAAATGACTTCCACAGTCATTCATAATTAAACATCCTTGTTGGAAAATGACAAGGTACCTTACCACATCCTGCTTAGTACAATATTAGACATATATAATCACACAAATCATGTATCATCCATAAATCATAATTAACCATCTATTCTGCATAAACATGAGAATCCATGGGTATATGTGTCTCAATATTGGATCACCATCCATGGCATACACCTACTTCATAAATCAGAAACAATCATAAAAACATAAGTATAACATTTTACTCCACCAAAACCATCTAATATAGACAATCAATTATGCCACATATAAGATGAAATATAACTATATATAACATTGTTCCCCAATCCAGTGATCAATCTGTCATACATAAACATAAAAGAAAATATAACCATGTATGTAAAATATTATTCCTCAATCAAGTGATCAATCTATCATATATATATAACACTTGATAGGAGTGACAAAACTATACTAGAAAAATAGGACACTACACGCACCTCTCATGCATAGAAAACACATTCCTAACTATAATATGCTCAAGAGAAGAGGGCAAGAACATTGCATACCTATACATACCTAATGGTTATTGGAGAGGCATGCATGTTGCTGCTGAATTGATGATCAATCCATGGTCCTCTGGAGGTGATAATTACCTTTTTTTTTTCTGCACAAGTATTCATACCTTGGTTATTCTAAAACTTTGTCTCCCAGTCACCATGGGCAAGCTATCTTAGTCAAATCCACCTTCTTAGAGTGTTGGAATGGGCCATGGGTGATGTTCACATTTCCCACACTTTTCAAAACTATCATACCCCTTACCAACACTTCATTTCACCTTTCCTACCTTCCTATTGCCTTAAGCTAGTTCCCTGTAGAAAACTAGGACATCCTATAGTAAACTAGGACATCTTGTAGTAACTACAGGAAACCCTATAACAACCTATTTAAACCCATATCTCCCAAATGGTATATTATATTGACCTAAAATTTTCTGAGCATGTTGCCATCATCCTTATGCACCTCCCCATAAACAAAATTTGGCCAATGGATGCATGTATCTCGAGAAAAATAAAAAATGGTTGTAGGTATGGAGGTCTATTTCTCGAAAAGTGTGCACTGGAATTTGCTAAAATTGTTTGGGCATGTTACCATCATCCATATGCATCTCCCCATGAAACAACTTTGAAAATGGATGCATCAATATCGAGAAAATTAAAAAATGGTTGTAGGTGATGGAGGTCGATTTCTTGAAAACTGTGCAATAGAATTTACTGAAATTACTTGGGCATGTTACTATCATCCATATTTATCTCCCCTGAAACAAATTGGCAAACAGATGCATGGTTTTCACGATATGAAAAATTAATTTTCTTCTCTATGTGTTTTTGTTTCCTGTAGTAACTACAGGATCTTTGTTACAGATCCATTTGGGCACATCACTCCCAACATTCAGATTAGTACTATTAGGGCTCATCAAACCCTAATCCAGTTGCTACATGCCCTAGACAATTCATCACTTTGAATTCCTCCTTCCCTGAAAGTTTCCTGGCATGAAACCCTCTAGAAATGCCTCCTTGAGGGACCAGCACAACCTTGGTCAGGGATAAGAGTGCTTCAGTGCAGGTAGGCCCATGTCAGGGTGCATTTCAGATCACTTAGGCCCACTTTGACCTGTGTTGGGCGAGATTGAATGAAATCCTCATAGGGTTCTAGGAATATTATTATCTTCTAGAGCCTTCTAGAAGATTCCCAAACTTATCATCTCCTATGAGCTCGAAATTTGATAGGGAATAAGTTAAGTAACCTCCTATGCTCTCATCCCTTCCTCCATGGAAACTAGCTCTAAGTTTGGAAGGCCATTCAATACCCTCATTTATGACCAAACCTCCTCCATTTTCCTATAAATTGAGCACCCATCTAAGTGATCAGGGGCTAGACTTTGAGAATTTGTAAGGAGATGATGTTGGGGTGAGGTTTGAGATTGTAAGAAAGTATTGTTATGCTGCTGGAGTGTTGTGCTTTTTATTTGATGTTGGTTGGAACTCAAGCTGGAGGAGTGACAGTGGATCAGACTTCATGATTGTAACTCTTCCTTCTACTTAGTAAAGTTGTTTACACCTTTTCCCATATTCTTGTCTTTATGTACGATGATTATATGTGTAAATGTTTTTTATTCCATTTTCTTATAGTAGATAGATCTCTTGCTTTGATTGGTTTTTGTCCTCTGTTTATGATTGCAGGTACTTGTTGAGCAGATTAAGTTTGAAAAGGAGCGACCAGAACCATACAAAGGAGACAAAGGGAAAGCGAAAGATAACAAGTAGATCCCTTGTCTTATTTATCTTCTATAGAAAAAGGTTAAGCACTTTAATTTTTTTATTCTAGGTGTAGCTACCCACATAGGGAAATCGTGTTTATCCATAGATGCAAAATTCCACATAACAAATTGGCGACTCCACTGGGGAACGATCATCATTCTAGGTAGTTTACCTTCATCCTAGTACACCCTAGTAGACTTTACTTGCTTCCATTGATCTTGTTTCAGCCTTTTTGAAGTGTTTTTTGGTAAAAATTGTGCTTGAAAGCCCTTAGGATGGCCTCTCTGGCACCAGCGCGGGCTTGGTCAAGAGATAGAGCACTGAAAAGCACCCTTGGCTTGAGGGTAGTGCCCTGAAGTGCACCGTCTCCCATTTAGGGCTGCACTGATCCACCTTAAGTCAAAAAATCTCACATTTGACTTGATTTTTCCCAAATTTCCTTTTGTTTTTGCTTCCTCAAAGATCAATGATGCTTGTACTTCTGAAATCAATTTGAGTTTCCTTTGCTAGCCTTACTTTGGCCTTGAATTTTTAGTGTTTCTTAAATGATTTCTTTATCACTATCACTTCATTGTCAAAGTTAGGTTATAGTCGATTAATCATTGTTCAAAAGAAAGTGTCATAAAAGTCTTCATTTCTTTTGAAAAGGAATTGTCAAAAAGTCTTCATTCTTGCAAAAAGATTGGTTGATTGTATGTGCATTAGTTTCCTTTTGTTCATTTCAAACATTAAGGGAATTGAAAAGAAAAACTTGCATTGCGCATTGAAAAAGTTTGAGTGTGATCATAGGAATAGTTTAGGGAAATTGCATTAGATGTGCTCTTGTTCTTTGATTAAAAGAATTTGATTGTTCTATCCCTACTAGCTAAGGTTTTCATTGTTCAAATTGAATGAAAATAATGCTTATCATATTAGTTACATTTTAGGAATTTTCAATGATATCACATGGTGAACCTTGAAAGGCAAATTCTTAATCAAGATCAACTTAAAATTAACCTCAATTAACCTAATGGAGCATTTTCACCTAACACAAAACATTTAGAGGTTCTAGGTTAGAGACGTGTTCCGACGTTGTAAAACATAGCAACTGTCGCTAACTTGTTTGCGATACATTCCGAGTGTGATACCTCATTCCACGTATGTGAGTATATCATAGCTCATCCACATACCTTCACGTATAGAGGGCAGTGTTACAGTACGTAAAGTATAAAGGAATTCTCTCACTATGCATTTTTGCATTAGACAACGCTAATTCAGATTGGGTCTCCACGTACTTTCGGGTATATATGTGAGGACAACACTAGGTTGCTATCCATCCTTAGGTAATTGAGTCAGCTTCCTTGTACATTGTGATACACCAAACACAACATTTGGGGAGGTTTCCTGCCCATACTTCTTGATTCACCGGGAGGTATTCTGCAGTTCACAGTTGCTTGGTAAACCTTTTGCCTAGTTTACCTTTTTTCATTTATTTCCTTTTTATAATAAAATCAATCAGCAATTATGGAGGAACATCAACCCTTACCCCGTCGTTTGTGGAGGACAATGAGTAAACAACCTTTACCACCAGAAGCTACACCTATCTGGTCAAAGCATCTCGTTTGACTAAATCCAATAATTCACAAACTTCTGGTTCTTCATCTGAATTACTAGAAACACCTATGCTAGTAAGTACTTTGACCCTAGTTACTCCTATAGTTACTAGTACATCTGTTACTGAAGTGGAATCTCCACAATTACCTGAGGTTACTAGAACTGAATCTAGTGAAATGATAACCCAAGTTGTTCAACAACAAGTTGATTCTCCACCTGAAGTTGTTAAACAAGAAATTACTTATAAACCTAAATCTGTTCAACTAGAAGTTGATCCTGAACCTATCACTGTTCAATCAGAATTTACTTCTGAACCAGAAGTTGTTTAAGAAGCCCAACCTGAACTTGTTCTTTTACTAGAACACTTGGATCTTGAGGTTGAACAATTAGAAGCTATTACCATACCAAAAGAAGATCGATTGGTACATTCTTAGACATCCTTAACTATTGTTGAGCCTCAAACCTGCACCTTCCTATACACCCTCTTAGCCTTCTTTCTCCACTCACTTCATTCACCCAGTTATTAAATCATTGCATTATAGTCTAAAAAGGACTATTTATATGGTTTTCTGACTATACTTATGACTGTTGTTTGGTTTATTTTTTTTGTTCATGCAGCTGCGGAAACTTGTCAGTTTCCGCAGCCAGCACAGGTTTCCGCAGCCAGCCCAGGATTCTGCAGCTATTTTATTAAAAGTTGTGCTCCAGGTGTCCTATGAAGAAACGAGCTACATGGGCAAGCTCCAGGTGGCGGATACATGGAACGTGTCCCTTCAAATTGGCCAAATCATCCATGAGAGGCCGCGGTCAACCAAAGTCAAAGACAAGGCCAGCCAAAGAGTTCAGCGGTGGCACATCATTGTTTTGGGCACGTGAATGATACGTGACATAGTCCTCAGCTCACGAAGGCACCATCACACCTGGAGATCGTTCTTGAGACCTGAATCTAACAGCCAACCACTCCGAATATTTAAGAAACATGATGACAGTTACACTAGATCTCGGCTGAAGAGATCTACGTGTCTTTAGCAACGCAATTAATAGCGCAGAAGCTGTTAGTTAGCTTTAGTATTTTGGCATTATAAATAACGCGTCGTTGAACACTGTGAAAAAGCTTTTGGAGATGTATGAATCCTGAACTGTTTATGTAATTCCGCACTGCTGGTTATCTTATCACCCCACTATTTTATATGCTGTTGTTTAATACATGAGAAGAATTTTCTGAGTTCAGCCGTGTGATTATTTGTTGATTGGCTGAAGTGGCAGAGGGCCCCTGCACGCTGAAGCCTTGTAAAGTTTTTATTTAGCTTTATTATGTTTTTGTTTTTCTCATTAGTTTTTACATAATATACTGTTTGATGCTTCTGCTGTTTATATTTTCACCTTTGTTTTCTTAGAGCTGTAAACTGATCAGTGCTTTTCTGCAGGTTTTCTTAGGCAGCCTGGGCAATTTTTCATCTTTTTGATAACTATTGGCATATGAGATCATCTTGTCCTTCCTGCTAACTTTCATTTTCTGAAGTTTAAATTCAGCATTGTCATTTTCAAGTTGTGATTTGCTTATTTATTTTTCTGCCATTTAGATATCATATTGCTCACCAATTTATGGTTTCTTTCTATGGTCAAGTGACTTTATCAGCAAGAAATCAGAATATTACTAACTGTAGTGTGATTTAGTTGTCATATTGCTTACTCATGGTTGCTTTTCACAAGGTAGATTGAGCTGAATGGTAAAGGGCTAGAAGAGTTCAAGTAGTGTGATTAGTTTCTTTTATGCAATTTACTTTTTTTTGTCATTTAGATATCATATTGCTTACTCATGGTTGCTTTCCACAAGGTAGATTGAGCTGAATGGTAAAGGGCTAGAAGAGTTCAAGTAGTGTGATTAGTTTCTTTTATGCAATTTAATTTCTTGTCATTTAGATATCATATTGCTTGACATGTTCATGATTACTTCCCCAAGGTAGATTGAGCTGAAGGGTAAAGGATTTGAAGAGTTCAAGTAGTGTGATTAGTTTCTTTTATGCAATTTACTTTCTTGCCATTTAGATATCATATTACTTGGCTTGTTCATGATTTCTTCCCACAAGGTAGATTGAGCCGAAAGGTAAAGGATCTAGAGAGTTTAAGTAGTGTGAATTAGTTGCTTTGCTTTAAGCTTGAGTTGTTTTTAGTTTTTACTTTCCTTTTATTTCGGTAGCAAGGATACTGAGCCATTGTCATTAGTTCACTTTGATGCATTTATTTCCTCTTAAGAATTGATTTCATCTTAGTTATTTTAAAATCTTTCTTTTGAGCACTTTCAAGTTTAGAAACCATCACCGTCTACACTCCATACTTCACTTTCATCCTCACCATCTCACATTAAGGAAAAATAAATCCAAAAACAAACTAAAAAGATTAAAACGACAAAAGACTAAGGAAATGGTTATCTAGTACATATAGTACACTTCACTTCGTCAGTCTATGAACCCCAGGTTGACATTATAAATAGCAATTTAGATCACACTAAATTGAACAAACATTTTGGTGCCGTTGCCGGGGAAGTGAAATTAGGTAGCCAATTTCTAAAAAAAATAAAATATAAAAACAAGAAAATTTCAAGGAAGGAAAATTGATAACCTCTCAAAGTATGCTCTCCTCTTGCGCTTAGTGTGATCTGGAGGATCAGAAAAGAGAAATTTATTGGTTTAATAGTTTTTTGAGTATTCTCTCTTCTTGCACCTAGAGTGACCTGAAAGATCAGAAAGAGAATTATTAACCCGACTTGAAGAAAAATAAAAATGACATGCATAGAGAAAGAGATTCTAGGGGAAGGTTTTTAGCTAGAGCCAAGAGTTAGATTTTTACAACTCCATCTACTTCAAGGAATAGACAAGAGACACCTCCACCATCTCCAACACACACTCCTAGCCCTAGGATTCCTAGAATTCAAGAGGCAGTAGTTGACTCTCCCACACCATCCATCAAATCTGAATTAGGAAGAGATCCTTTACTTCCTTCTACAGGGATACAAATTGTAATTGAAGAAGTAGAATCACCTGAGGAAGAAGAGGGAGAAATTCCTCCTCATTCACCCTTGGTAGAGGA
>APFE030338273.1:45630-73999 GCA_000404065.3 Pinus taeda | reverse complement strand
CATTTAGATATCATATTGCTTGACATGTTCATGATTACTTCCCCAAGGTAGATTGAGCTGAAGGGTAAAGGATTTGAAGAGTTCAAGTAGTGTGATTAGTTTCTTTTATGCAATTTACATTTAGATATCATATTGCTTGACATGTTCATGGTTACTTCCCCAAGGTAGATTGAGCCGAAGGGTAAAGGATCTGAAAAGTTAAAGTAGTGTGAATTAGTTGCTTTGCTTTAAGTTTGAGTTGTTTTTCAGTTTTTGCTTTCTTTTCATTTCAGTAGCAAGGATACTGGGCCATTATCATTAGTTCACTATTTGATGCATTTATTTTCTCTTCAGAATTGATTTCATTTTAGTTATTGTAAACCTTTACTTTGAGCACTTTCAAGTTTAGAAACCATCACCGCCTACACTCCATACTTCACTTTCATCCTCACCATCACACATTAAGGAAAAATAAATCCAAAAACAAACTAAAAAAGGCTTAAAAACGACAAAATACTAAGGAAATGGTTATCTAGTACATATAGTACACTTCACTTCGTCAGTTTACGAACCCCGGGTTGATATTTTAAATAGCAATTTAGAACACACCAAATTGACCAAACAACTGTCAAGACTCCTTATTTACCTTAGGAACAAATACCGGAAATCTATTACGGACCTGACAGTGAAATCCTTCCACCTAGTTTGATTTCGATAGAAGAGGAACCTAAGGTAGAAACACCCAAAACTCCATTCCATTTTGGAACTCGACTTTATCTGTAGCCTCATTCTCCTCATTTTACTGCTCCTTTTGATCTTGATTACTTTCAGATACCTATTAATTCGTTAGGAAATTTATTTGGATATTTGACTATGGCAAATTCAACATCCCAGACTGTACCATCTGTTATAGCTGTGAAAGAATCTTCTGTCGTAACCTCTTTGATGTTTACTACGACACTTGAGTCACACTTGTATGGTGTTCCATCCATCGCATCGGGTTACTAAGCTTTATCTAGAAACCACTAAGGTGTTTCTTCTAGCCCTTGGTCTTCACCAATGTCCTCTACAGGAATTCTATCTGGTTCTTCATTAACAGATGTTGAACAGCTAGACCCATCAAGTCAATATCAACCCGGTTCATCTAGTTACTGTCCTATGTATCCACTTTACACTGGACTACCCCCATACGGAGAACAATATGCACAATCTCCTTATCCTGCATTTTCTGGGGGGCAACCATATGTCAGTATGATGTCGTCTTTAGGTTAGTCTAGAATGAATGTCTATCAGTGGCAGCCAACAATGCCAGTTCAACCTAGACTTGTATATCCACCACAACCTATGCAATCTGTCTCATCCATACCTACAATGCCTGTTGTTACAGCTTTACTGCAGTCATAATCTCAGATTGTTGTATCTCAACCTGTGCAAACTAGTCCTTCAACCTCAAACCCCCAAGTTTTAGGTTTAGAGATTCAGCCTTCTCAAGCAGTTTTACAACAACCACTTCTGCCTAGAGTACAACAACCTCAGGAAATTTTACTTTTTACTGGAATGACTCAGACTTGCACTGGTTTAGTGTATTCACAACCTGGTCAAGCTTACATTGGTGGGAAACAACCATTAAATCAACAACCGTTGTATCAACAACAACAAAATTTGCTTCAACAACTTTGGCAACCCCAATATCAACAACAACAATTCCAACAATAATAACCTCATTTTAGACTTGGGAAACAAGCCTATGCTTGGTTTTTTCAACAACAAGTTTACCCAGGTCCTGGTCAACAAGCCTATGCTGGGTTTGGACAACAACAAATGTATCTTGGTGCTCAACAACAACCTTACACTAGATTTGCTTAGCAAACTTACCCTTATCAAGGTTACTAGAAACAAATGCCTTATGTTGGTATGCAAAGGCCTATTGCCAAGGCAATCCCATCTTACCCTGGATATGCTCAACCTAACCTCAATAGACAATTGATTTTTGTTGCAACACTTGAATTACCAGATCTAAATCGGCTCGCCAATGACCCAATTCTTTATGCACCTTGGTGGCTGATGATTCCTCATAAATTACCTTCCGATATTCTGAAATTCAATGGAAACCCTAGAGAAGACCTGTCCAACCATGTCATGAATTTTCATTTATGGTTTTCATCAAACTCTTTGAATTATGATTCAGTTAGACTATGTCTTTTCAAGATAACGTTTACTGGTACGACTGTGAAGTGGTACATTGAGTTACCATGAGCTTCTTTTGATAACTTTATGACCTTATCTACCATTTTTTTAACCCACTTCCAGTTACCCATACAATATGAAATTGGAATGAAACTGTTAACCAACTTTAAATAGACTACTTCTACTCATATCTATGATCAAATTCATGAGTGGCGTCGTCGTCGTCGAATGGTTAAAATTTTTGTTCATGATCAGCTTTTAGCTAAGTGGTTTATAAAATCCTTGTTTCCATCTATCACCGAGGATGTGGCAAAAGGTGGAGTTGTCACTGAAGAGAAAGTAATTGCTCGTGCCCAATCTTTGGACTTTATTTATACACAGTTTGGCACACTCTATGACAAGATCCCGAATGCACCCCGAACAAATTTCACTATTCCTCCACCACCATCGAGTAAGGACTCTCATTCAAGTGATGGTGTGATTGGTTCTTCGAGCACAAAAATGGCAGGTAGACCATCTGGTCAAATACTTTCCATTTCCAATCAAACTTCAAATGCATCTGATAACACTCTTTCTTCGGAAATCAATGACATGTCATCTAACAAAGGAAAGAATGAAAAGAAACCAGGAAGCAAGAAGAAGGGGAAAAACAAGAAGAAACAAAATAATCCCCCTTAAGAGAAATCATCTAATTCCTCTCCTTCGGCTAGGAAACCTTGTTACCCATGTTTAATATGTAACGATGAGCACTTTACGTGAGATTTTCCTCACCGCTCCAAATTCTCAAATTCCGAATACTTCTAATACATCCACAGTTTTGACTAATCCTTTTCCAAATTGAGAGAAACATGTGGTTGTTACAGACCATGCTTCCACTTCCCAAGTGCATATGCTATCTGCCTCTAGGACGAAAATTGATGTTTACATGTCAACATGAAGTAAATATTATGGAAATCAACCAGCATCATCAAATAACTAGGTTGATCAACCTAATCCTTCAACTTTGACTTTGTTTGATCCTATTCCACCACCTATTGCGCCAGAGTTAACAATAAAACCTCCTAAGGGAGTTGTACATAAATCAACATTTAATCCTCGAGCTCGAGCTGCATAGAACTATAACATAGTAGAAGATTTGGCTCAGTCACCTTTTGCTATGTCGACGCTTGAGGTGCTTCAGAATTGTCCATCCCAAAAGCAAGCTTTGTTGTCAGCAATTGGTGGAATCGATCCAACTGATTCCAATCTGGTGGTTTTCAATCATGCGAGTTATACACCACAGTTACCAGCACAATTATCATTCCTGATTCAAGTAAATTCCTTAAATAAACCTATTCACCAAACCATTATTGACGAGGGGGAATCTACTTGTATTATGTCTATGAATTGGTGGAAAACACTTGGCTCACCGTCTTTGTCACATTCACCAACAACGTTAAAAACTTTTGACAGTCGTCAATATACGCCTTGTGGAATCTTGAGTAACCCACAAATTGAACTAGGGGGCAAAACAATAACTGTTGAAGTTGAGGTTGTTGATGGACCCCTTGGCTACAACATTTTTCTAGAAATACCATGGGTTTATGCTATGGCTATTGTGGTTTCAACATACTTTCATACCATTGCATTCCCTCATAAGGGCGAAATCACAATTATCGATCAACTCTCCTTCTTTGCCTCTAGTTCACGGGCTACTGGAAGCATTTTGTTAGTTCACGGGCCTCTGCTATCTCTTCAAAGCATTGGTGTAGGTCTCTTCAAGGATTCTTCCATAATGGGTAATTTTTCACTACCGTCATCATCAAACATGGTGGAAGTGGAAAACATTGAGACTTGCAACATGATATCTTTCACTTCATCTGATTTAAGGAAGATTACCGATGGTTCTGAAGTTGATAGCACTAATGAAATCATACTGCTCAGCCCTATTGAGCTTGCATAGCAATCAATATTTTTGGCTTGTGCGGCAAACCCAAATCCATCTTTACCAATTGTATGGGTATCATTCTTAGAATATGGTACTTCCTCCTATCCTTCTTCACATATATTTTCTACTGATGAGGGAATCATCCAATCAATGATGATGGAAGAAGAACCATGGGAATATTATCATCATCGTTCCCATCTTCCAGATCACATAGAAGATTTTTCAAGTGAACTTAATCACCCTTTAGTTGTTGATTTCCTTTTGAATGATGTTTTCATAGATACAGTAGATTCCGAGAAAAACTTGTCAAATATCGAAGAAACTATTTCTATCAATATTTCAATAAAACCTAAAGTTGTAGAAACGTATGATCAGAGTTCAACTAGCAAGCACCGATTACAATCCATTACATGAAAATAAGAGTTTACTCATGACCAGCATTATGTTCTGACAAAACAACCGACAAAACATTTCTCCATAAAAGATTACAATCAGCCCACCAAACTCTTTATGCAGCCGTTGAAGCAAGGAATTAATGCACTATAATGAATTTTAAATACAAAGCCACACTTGGGTAGCAGCAACTGCAAACTTGCTTGAATCCTTCAAATACTCCTTCACTTTCTCGGCCAGTGGAAAAGAATAGTCAAGTTCAATAGTGACTCTAACCATTCATGATAACATGTGGAACAACTACAATTGTGGGATTACAGATTCCCAGAGAAAGAATTGTACATAATCTCATAATCTTATGTGGAACAATGCACATATATAAACCAAGTCAACATTTCAATTTCAAGGGTTTCATATTATAAATTCACCACCCTCTGATATAACTACCAACTAAAGACACTTGACTCACTACTCAACGCACATACCAGAAAACAAACCCGTCTTGTGGTAATGATATGAAAAGCTCTCGGTCACTTTGCCTTCAGTATAAGATGAGAAATGCTACCAAAAATCATTAAAAATACTTTGATATCCAATGCACCACATAAAAATTCAATGCGCCATGGCAGATTCAAACTTCATTGTGGACTCTGCAAGTTGTTACTTCTCTCCCCTTATAAACAACAAATATTTTCAGCGAGCAGCGATGGGTCCAAAGAATAGTAAAAAGGCTTACGAGGAGGTTTTCTGGAAATGCCTAAAAGAGAACAAGTTTGAACCAGAAAAAAAGATGCCAAAGTAGCGGATGGAAGCATAAGGAGTCTGGTCTCTTTACAATGCCCAAATGAACATAATCCGTAGTCACATTAATGAAACTGTTGATTGCAGTTGAGCGGATTCCAAGTCGTTGAGCAGATTAATGAAAAGGTTGATTATCGTTGAGTGGATGCCAAGCACAGAATTTTGGAGCCAACCTCGATGTTTAATAAGCAGGAACTGACCGAAGACGTTACACACCAACTCTCACACTTCATCGAATCTCTTTGAGAAGGTTGCTTGGAGAAGCTCCCTTTCTAGCAAAGTCAGCTTTGAAACTATTAGAATCCTCGTGTCATCCTAACACAGCTGATCACCACAGTAGATTATCAAAGTAATAAGGGACATGATCTCACTTTGCATGTGCTATACCATTTATATGCTCAAATGTTATCTCTACCAAAGGAACACGATGCATCTGTAGTTGTGTCTTCCATCTATGAAAAATTTCTTCTATCTGTGGCTCAAGCTTTGCGAGATTCTCTTCTAGCTTCCAATAAATCTTTGAGCAGTTGCGAATAAAATGCTTGTACGTCTGAGGCTTATCGACTCTACGCACAATAGACCATACAACGTTCATAGGGGCATTGATATGCTGGACTACCATGGACGAGCATTGATCAGCGAGAATCTGTGAGCCAGAGAGTAGCTGTAGTTCTTGCATCCTCCAAATAAAAGTATTTAAGACACAGGCAATCACAGTAAATTTCGTAGATAGTTGATGGAATATATTTATATAACTTTGAACATAAATTTTATCTATCAAATCCATGCATCTTCCATTCAAACCGATGGAAGCAAATTCAATACAATCGCCGTGTTGGTAAATCTAAGTCGCTGTAGAAAATACAAAGTTGGCCGAAGCTGCTCCTTCACACTGCAGGCCAGTAATCGGGGGTGCCGCCCAAGATGAGCCACCTCAAGATGCAAATAAGCATCAACGCAACACTGAAAATGCTAAGATTTGGATGACAACCATATAGAGCCACCTGAGACCCGTGAAAGCCCGTGAACATGGACTTCAACACACAGTGAATCACATACTATGAATCGAATATTTACACTATGAACTGAGTCGCACCATTCATATACACCATAAATCAAATAGCATACTATGAATCGAATCACGCCTTTCTACTGTCTTTCACTCATTCCATTCTATTCCAGAATGTACCAATGCGCAGATGATAACATCAAGTTACATATTTCATGCACCAAATTAGTTGTCAATTGTTTGAAACTGTTTAGAGCATAGACGGTGAGTAACACCAATGAAACAAATTTTACAGGGAGATAAAGAGAAAATTGTGATGCTTAATTAAAATGAATGCCATTAAAATTTCTGACTGTGAGTAACAGAACATTCCAGCGATTTGACTGCTGGTGAGGAGTGCCTTCATTTGGCATTTCAAAGAATCCAAGGTAGATTCAATTCGTTGAACTAAAATAATGGTCAATATTGATTTAACAAAAAATTGCTAGCTTCGGAGGATGGAATAATTCCAGGAAGATTGAAGACATGGAAAATAATTTTTTTAAGAGATTAGGTGCATGCCAATGGAATGTTAGGTATTAGAATCAATGAGACTGTCACGTCAGGAGAGAAATGTAAGCGTCAGAAGTATAATTTGTTACAGCGATTCAGAATGTTTTCAAAGCTAATGCATGGCAGAAATGGCGCAGAAATAATTATGGTAGACAGAGTGGCGCAGCATCAATAATGGAAGAAAACAGTTATAGAGAGCGCACAGAGCGTATCTTGGACAGTGCTGGTCAGGCAGATAGAATGCAGATAAAGGAATATGGAGGAGCAGCGCAGGTATGTGCAAGAGGTGGCAGCGATAATTTAGCTGAGAAAATATTCATAAGTGATGGCAGAAATGACTTGCACATAAAGACCATAAAACAAATGGTTCAAAGAAATTATGCAGGGCAGGAATACGCCTGCTCTGATACCACGTTAAACACACTTGGGCAGCCAGAAAAATATGAAAGATAAACATGAGAATTCATTTTTTATTAACAGGAGATATACATTTATAGTACATTGTTGTGACCGTTGGGTTTCACATCCCAAGGTCTCTTGGACTACTTTGTCTATTTAGCTTCCACACTAACCCATTTAGGATTAGGTGTCCAACAGCTTTCATGTTGGAAAATCTTGTTCTCCATTAGAACTTAACATTTACCATGCTCGCTTTCATGAATTCCGAGATATATTTGCATGGTCATATGAGGATATGCCAACTATCGACTCCAATATAGTTGAACATGAAATCAAAATGTATCCTGATGTCAAACCAATGCGATAGTGCCTCCATCCTATTCATCCAAATAAGGGTGCTGCCATTAAAACAGAAGTTGAAAAACTTTTGCATGCTCATCTCATATACCATGTTCCTCTTACTAATTGAGTTTCCAATATTGTTCCTATCATGAAGAAATAAGGGATAATACGAGTGTGTGTCAATTATAGGGATGTTAATCAGGGTTGTCCAAAAGACAATTATCCCACTTCCTTTATCGACTAGATTATTGATGAATGTGCCAGATGTGAAATATCTTCATTTATGGATGGCTTTTCCGACTATAATCAGATTAATATTTGCCCAGACGACCAATATAAAACTGCTTTTATTTGTCCATGGGGCACATTCGCATATAGGAAACTCCCTTTTGGTTTGAGGAACACAGGGTAAACATTTCAAAGGGCAATGAGCTATGCCTTCCATGACATCAAACATATTTTTCAACCATGTCTTGATGATTTACCTGCTCATTCACGAAATCAAATTGATCACCTGCAGAATTTGAGAGCTATATTTGTACGGTGTCAACATTACAAAATACGACTCAATCTACACAAATGTGTGTTTTGTGTTGGTTCTGGTCGTTTTCTTAGTTTCATAGTGTCTAAAGAGGGAATTCAACTTGAGCCACTTAAGGTTCAAGCAATTATTGACTTGCCTCCACCTTCCAATCTACTATAGTTACAGAGACTACAAGGGAAGGCTAACTTTCTCAGGAGGTTCATTCCCAATTATGTTGAAATGGCTAAAGGATTTACTCGTCTTTTGAAAAAGGGGATACCCTTCCATTGGGATGAGGTTGTGCAAGCTTCCTTTGATTCTCTTAAATATACCTTGATTAGAGCCTCATTAATGTATTCCTCAAATTATCAAAATGACTACTTCCTATATCTCACCGTTGTAGATACAACCATTGGAATGGTTTTAGTCCAAGAAGAAGATGGGATTGAACATCTGATATATTATTTAAGCCGCAATATCAATGATATAGAAGTTAAGTACTCTTACATTGAAAAGCTAGCTTTGGCTATTATTCAAGTTGTACAGAGATTTTGCCACTATATCTTGCTCCAAAAGACCACTGTCATTTTGGATTGCAACCCTATGACATTTATTTTGTCACGTCAATTGCTGGGGGGGAATACTCAAAATGGATAGTCATTTTGTAGGAATTTGATTTGGAATTCATCAAATCCAAATCAAAGAAATATCTAGTTTTCACTGAGCTTCTTTGCGACCTTCCCTCGAATAGCACTGATTCAACATCAGAACCATCAATTCTAGATGAGTCTCTATTCCTGATTTCATCATTTGACCCGTGGTATGGAGATATATTGATTTATCTCCAGACCCAAAATTTCCATCCTCATACCTCTTGCTCACAATAGTGACGTATATGATACCAAGCCAGATATTATCTGATCATTGACGACACTCTTTACCGTATATGATTTTACGGAGGTGCCTCACACATGAGGAAGCAAGAAATTTTTGAATGATTGCCATTCAGGTGCTTGTGGTGGGTACTTATCTGGTTATTCTACCACATAAAGAATTCTCCATGCTAGTTACTTCTGGCCTACCAAATTCAAAGATTATTGCAGTCAGAAGATGTCATGCATGTCAGATCTATGACCATAAATCTAGATTACCACCTCCACCATTGCATCCTGTCGTCATTGTTGGACCATTCGCAAAAAGGGGCATTTACTTCATGACATGTAACCCTACCTCGGTGGGGGGGGCATGGGTACATTATAGTTGTTGTTGACTATTTCACAAAATGGGCCAAGGTGATGCCTACATTTAACAACAGTGGCAAGACGACTGCACTTTTTTTTTCAACCATGTGGTTGCTCGGTTTGGTGTACCACAGGCTAAAGTTATAGATCATGGGTTGCATATTCACAATCACATGATGACTGAGTTAACTGCCAAGTTAGGACTTTCACATGATAGTTCAACTCCATATTATCCGCAAGCTAATGGAAAAGTTGAGGCCATCAACAAAGTCCTGAAGCGAATGCTTCAAAGAATGACAGGGGTTCATAAACGAAATTGGAATTTAACCTTGTACTCATCTTTATGGGCATATCGAACCTTGGTAAGAAATGAAACTAGATTCACACCCTTTCAATTGGTGTATGTTCTAGAGACAATCTTTCCGATACAATGTGAAATTTCATCTCTTAAACTCACAATTAACCTATTACTCGACACTTATGATGAAGAAGCGTGTTTCTTAGAACTTATCCATCTGGATGAAACCCGTCATGAAGCCACATTGGCTAACGAAGCACATACGAAACAAATCAAGGCATTGGATGATAGAAATGTTAAGCCTCACATTTTCTTAGAAGGAGACCTGGCCTTGCTTTATGATCAAGAAGCTGATAAACTAGGAGCATGAAAATTTGAACCACTATGGATGGCCCCTTACATTTTCAAGCATGTTTTGGAAAAAGGTGCATATGAATTCGTGGATTATGATGGAATTCCATCATTGCAGCCCCGAAATAGGTTGTATCTCAAATGTTACTATGCTTAATTGAGTGTAGTAAAAATCATTGTATATATGCTTTAATTGCATGTGTGTGTCAGTGTGTCTTTCGGAGTTTTTATCTAGTTAATTAATCTGCTTTGCATTTGTTGCAGATGTCATAACCTTTGAAACCATTTGTTGGTTACGCCGATGGTGCTAGTCATAGTACGAAGAACCTATCTTCTCTAGCATGGGCCATTTTCACTCTAAGAGGCGAGTTAGTGAGCTTTCAAGGGATTTGTATTTGTTGTTCTACAAATAATATCGATGACTATAGCACATTTTTCAAACTTCTCTCTGATGCCATTTCACTTGGAATTTTCCGAATCATCATTAGGTTGGACTCACAACTCGTCGTACTGCCACTAACAAATGTTTATACTGTCTGAAACCCAACGATTATTTGTATGTTCCTTAGGGTTCTTCTTTTGGAAAGACATTTTGAGTACATTCAATATAAACATATTTCCAGAAACTTTAACACATTAACTGATTCATTAGTGAACTATGTGTTAAACAAACATTTGTGAGACATATAAAAGTAAATTTTCAATTCACATCATTAGTTGAATAAGATTGCACATAACCATATATAAAAACTCTGAAAGTAAAAAATAGATAGATGTTGTAAAGTTTTTACAAAATTTGGGTCCAAGACATGTTTGGTCATTTGACCTAAAAACTCAAAATGCACATAGAAACCATCCTAAGTAGACCTATTGATGCTCATGATAACATGTCACAACCTGAGCTATCACATGCAATAGTTGCATCTAACGGCCAAGAACACCAATAGTATTGAGTTGCAGCCTCATAGGTAAATCCTCGATCCAGATATTTAGAATACCGAGGGCTAACCCCTCTATATCATCCTGCAACTCTGCCAGTGTCTCGGTTAAATCTAAGTCCTGTAGAACTACTCTACCAACATTTCTCCGCATTGGTCCACCTGCCTCCTGTTGATGTCCCCTAGGTTGAAAAATATCAACATCTGTATGCATGAGAACAATTTTATTTTAGTCTTGGAAACATCAAAAGCACAACAACATGTAGAAACTTAAAAATCAAAAACATTTGGTCAAAAAGAATTTACCTATAGCACCCCATTAAGCACACATAGGTAAACTCAACTCTGGATCTCCACAAAAATCCCTCCCTGTGTATGGATGCTCCTCGATAAAAATGTGTTATCAATCAAGCCAACTGAAGAATGCAGTAGAAAATTTGATTAATGATTGACCAACATGTCTAGCCATCAATTCGACCCACCACTACATCCATGGATCTCTAGGATCAGCTACACCCAGCGTTACATGTTGAAGTTGCATCAATGGAATTCTCTCTAAGGTAAAAGTGATTAAGAGCAATCCATAGCTAAAATTCTTTGTCTCACCTCTCTTTACCTTTTTCAGCTGCTCTTTCAGTGAAGAAAGTATTGCCTCACACTAGTTGAATAAAGTTGGCTCAAGACACTGAAGTGCATACTGCATGTGTGATCTATTTGCCAGATGAAGTGTCACACTGTCTGCCAACTTTGCGATAGTGAAAAGGATTGTTCTCAAAGGTAAATTACGAATATATTTGATGATTATCTTTCTGTCTTTGCTAGATTGTGTACCTGGCTGACATAATTGTTGAACATAGTCCCTCACTGATTCACCCCCATGCGAAGAACCTAAAAGATAAATGGGGGTAGCACGTCTCGACAACCTTGTAAGAAATTAAAGATCATCGATCATAATAGGGACCACTTTGTCCCTTATGTGAAAAGCCCGATCCATTGGATCCCATGCCTGAACTAGCAACTGCAATAGTTCAGATTGTTGCCTCATCCTGGACAAGTTAAGTATTTGAGAAACCCACAGTTTCTGAGGGCCTCAACAGTACCCGGATCATTTAGGGCAACCATGTCTTTTTCTTCATGCTCTCTTCCTCGCCAAGTAATAAACATTTTGATCTGATGAAAGCCTGAAATAAAACCATAATCTTAGTTAGGATCCATTTCATGCAAAACATTGGAGAAATTTTGGGCCAAACAGGTGAAACAAATTTGTGAAACTCGCCCAGTGCAGCCCAGGCAAGGAGACAGTGCACTGCAAAGCAACTACCCTTCTATTTGGGTGCTCTGCAGTGCTTTTTTCGACATGGAAGCCTGCGCTAATCCCAGGGGCCCTAAAAACCCTAAAAATTTCCCCGAATCTGTAAAAGAATGACATGAAAAGAAAGAGGAGGGGTAGATCTTCTACCTAGTCCAAACAGCACGAGAAATGATCCACAAAATCTCTCGCAAATAGCTGCTAAAGATCGAGGTAAAAAACAGGGTCAGAGCAAAAACTGAATGCTAAATAGCAAATGGTGAAAATGACATGGTAAATTCTTGTTTTATATTTATTTCATGATCATTAAATGAGTAAAATTTAGTATTTACCTATTTTTACCAATGAAACAGGTATGTTTGACCCATTTGGTGTTGCTTTGAATATATTTACAACTTACTTACAAAATTTGACGTGCACGATCATGAATTGTACTTTGACCACAGAGCATACTTTTATCTCTTTTTTGAGCTCTGTTAAACATCGAAAAAGGAACCCCCTTGGAGTCCTCTTTAAGCTCTTTTCGGACTCTCGAAATATGAAGATATTGTCGAGTGCTTCTCCTTTTCAGCTCATTAATGGATTGGAAATGACATCTACTCAATATAAGTTTAATCCTTTTCCGGACTGAGATAGATTATTTATGAAAAAATGAATACATTGATCGAACATGATCAATAGGTTCTCTGTTGTATTATTTTACATTTTTTCAGACTTGAGAGACACATCTACGAAAAGGAACTTGTGCAGTTTTCTTTTTGTTCCTTTTCAAACTCTCTAAACATGAAAAGGACTAAGTTATCATTGTCATTAAATTAGTTAAAACATCAAATAGTGACAAACTTGTCCATCATGACAAGATCGAGTTTCACCTTCACTAGGCTCATTAGAACATCACATAGTGATGGATTCACCCAAAGGGTAGAATTATACAACAAGAATATGTTATCCTCCTCAAGCTTGATAGAAAATAAAGAGGTACTGGTCAACAATGACTGGGGAAAATGGGAAAAGAGGTAAACCACTTTATGGCAGCAGGTCACTCTTGAACACGACACTTTCACTTCATCACTATGAGTATTTGGGTTGGATTATCTGCTTGATGGTCATCACACCTTGGTCCATCATACCATCCATTACTTTAGTTTTGGGTCAATGCTCCCAATTCATTCAGTCTCGTCGACATGTTCAAGAGAAGTTACTCAGTTAAATTCATCCTTTGCAATACTCATAAACCTTCATTTTCATGACCTCCATTCCTGAACCTTGTGTCGTCAGTCACATTCCATCTCCAAAATTCATTACACTTGTTTCGTGTCGTTGATGTGGGATACATCAAGGCCCTCCTATGATGAGTTTTTTCTTGTCGACATCAACACATTATTGAAGAAGTTGACTTATAAACACCCTTTTAGTACCTTGAGGCTTGCATACATCAATGCCATGTTTCTCACTTTCGGTGATAGGTTGACATCACTGGCCTTCAACCAAAAGACTTTGTATGGTGTTTGAAATCAAAACATTCATTGACACCATGTAGAATGTACTGCAGTACCTTGAGGATCATTATCATTATTGATGATTTCTCTCACGTTCGTTAACGACTTACATCATTGGATGGTAATTAGATGGTGTCTTCCCATGTTCAACTTCAGATCACATATTCAAATGGTTAGACTCATACTCGAGCAAACGATTGAACGAGATAGAAGACCCCGGATATAGTTTCATCCATATGGGCTACGATTTGAGGAAAGTACTAAATCATATGTACGATGGCTTTACACTGATGGTCATCCCATCATGGGTCTATATCTGTAGACAACTATCTATGTACATGTAATGAAAATTTTATATGCTAAGCATGCATATGCCTTCCCTCAGCAATTCATGAAAAATCCAAAATATCATGATATTATGTATTGTAATTGTTAGAAAATTATATATTACAGGGCAATGGAACACATAAAATATTGCTGAAATATAAACACATAAAAGACATAAAACAAGAGAGACACATATATACATGGTTCACCCAGTTTGGGCTACATCCATGGAGAAACAACTAGTCCTTCCTTTTATATTATCCAACAAACTAAAGAGATACAACCTAAAGCGGATCTGCTATAATTCCCTCTTTGCTCTCAATCTCCTCTCTATTCCTCACTCAGAATACAGATCTACATAGACACAATACAATTCCCTCATATATAGCAAGGGGTTACCTTCTAGGGAAAAAAACCCTGCAGCGAATATTTTACGGGCAGTGTTGCTACCCCATTATGAACTGGGGTCCAATGCGGTGATGCCTATGAATACAAAATATAATGAGGCTCCACACCCAACAGTAATTGATGCAGGTCGCCATATGCTTTAAAAACTCCTCATCACATGGTAAAGTATATCACTCGACGTTATCATTTTTGACTTCATGCTTTATGGGGTAGCTATTACAGATCCATTTGGGTACATCAATCCCAGCATTCATATTAGTACTATTAGGGTTCATCAAATCCAAATCTAGTTGCTACATGTTCTAGACAAGTCATCACTTTGAATGCCTCCTTCCTGAAAGTTTCCTAGCCTAAAAGCCTCCAGAAATGCCTCCTTGAGGGACCAGTGTAGCCTTGATTAGGGGTAAGTGCGCTCCAGTGCAGGTAGGCCCATGTTAGGGTGCATTTTGAAGAAACTAGTCCAACTTTGACCTGCATTGGGCGATATTGAGTGAAATCCTCATAGGGTTATTCGAATATTCTTATCTTATGGAGCCTTCTAGAAGATTTCCACACTTATCACCTCCTATGAGCTCGAAATTGGATAGGGAATAGGTTAAGTAACCTCCTATCCTCTCATCCCTTCCTCCATGGAAACTAACTCTATGTTTGGAAGGCCATTCAATACCCTCATTAATGACCAAACCTCCTCCATTTTCCTATAAGTTGAGCACTCATCTAAGTGATCAGGGCTAGACTTTCAGAATTTGTAAGGAGATATTGTTGGTGTGAGGTTTTAGATTGTAAGCAAGTATTGTTATGCTGTCAGAGTGTTGTGATTTTGATTTGATGAAATCAAGCTGAAGGAGTGACATTGGATTGGACTTCATGGTTGTAACTCTTCCCACTTAATAAAGTTGTTTACACCTTTTCCCATATTCTTGTATTTATGTATGATGATTATACGTGTAAATTATTTCGATTGCATTTTCTTATAGTAGATAGATCTCCTTCTTTGATTGGTTTCTATCCTCTATTTATGATTGCAGGTACTTGTCAAGTGGATTAAGTTCGAGAAGGAGCAACGTGAACCATACAAAGGAGACAAAGGGAAAGCAAAAGATAAAAAGTAGGTGCCTTGTCTTATTTATATTCTATAGAAAAAGATTAAGCACTTTAATTCTATTGTTCTAGGTGTAGCTAGCCACCTAGGGAAATTGTGTTTATCCGTAGATGAAAAAATCCACTTTACAATATTCTTGTAGAATTTTATAACAACAAGGAAAAATAGTGATAAAAGCTTGGGAATGATTACTAGATGGTGGAAATAGATGAGGGTGATGGATTGGCATGGTCTTGGTCCTTCTGGAGCATCTGAGCAAAGGAGGAGAAAGTCCAAGTTTGACTTCCTTTGACTAGGCTTTTGATTAACCTTTCTTTTGGTGGATAACTAGTTTTGTTGCTTGCATAGGTTGGGGAACACCTGCATTCATCAGAGAGAGGTACATGGAGAAAATATTTTTATTTTTTATTATTTTTTCTTTTAGGCCTACTAGCCGCCTCAATGAGGTTTTCAACTAGTAGGTTTGCCCATGCAGCTCAAAGGAGGTTTTCACCTAGGGTCTTTTATTTTTCTCTTTTTATCTCTTTTTTCCAACCCATTGACTGCCTCATGGAGGTTTTCAATCAATGAGCCAACCTTAGGTGCCTCAAAGGAGGTTTTCATATGATATTTTATTTTTTATCTTATTTTTCATTATTTATTTCTTTTCGTATCCTACTCTACTTGAAAAAAAAAATCATTGTTAAGTGTAGGAATACTTCCAATGGAGCCACTTGCATAATTGGATGATAGATAAAATCATGTGTAGGCTCGAAAAATATTCTTTCACATGTACTTGAATGTAAGAGACCAAATTCTTTGACTTTGATGATATCAAGCACAATTGAGGAAGAGAGTATTGTTGCAACTTAGTGACTGTCTGGAACCATATTTCAATATAGTTGTGATGCCCTTGGTCCACTTGCTGATTTGGATCATATTTGATGTCTTCTTCCTCCTTGAAATTCAAATTTTCTTATTTTTGCTGATTATTCTCTTGAACACATAGAGGATATGATGGTAAACATAAGGGAACTTTCTCAATATCTGATTATGATGTTTGATCTTTATCAAGTGCAGCCCATGATCCTTTGGTCTTCTCATTTGAATATTCTTCTTCTGGATGTGGTCATTCAATGACATCAATAGAATCTGTTTTTTGTAATACCTTTCCTTATCTAAG
This sequence comes from Pinus taeda, assembly GCA_000404065.3. Lineage (NCBI taxonomy): Eukaryota > Viridiplantae > Streptophyta > Pinopsida > Pinales > Pinaceae > Pinus > Pinus taeda. Next base: position 57,252 of record APFE030338273.1, on the reverse strand, counting down.
ATGAATACCATTTAGACCAAGAGGAGATGTTTGGAAGTTTTGTGCCTCATCATTATAAGTGGGTTGGGCTACTTCCTTGTGTGGGTTTGGAAATGGTGGTACATGTAGTTGACTGGGAATGGATATCTGAGATGGATATGGTTGGGGTTGTGGTTGTGGTGGAGGTGGATGGTAGGGATAACATGGAGTTGAGTATGGAGGATATTGAGGAAAATATTGAGGATATTGTGGATGGCTCCCATAATTTTCTTGCCAACCTTCTTGCCAAGGCTGGTTTTGGGGTTGAGATGGCCAAGGTTTCCTATGAAAGGGTGTGTTCCAATTACTTGAGATGGATGTGCATAAGCTTGAAAGTATGAATTATGCTCTTGCCTCATATTAGATTGAATAGGCTTCCATGGTCCTCTTGGAGCTACATAACAGAGTTGCATTAGAAAGTGACTTGCTCCATTGTCCTCTTGATAAACTTCCTTCAACCTTGGTAATGAGAGGAAATATTTGACATGTGATTCTGCATGGACAACAAAAGTATAAGCATCATATTTTCCTCATCTTACATTCTTAACATTTCTACTTATTTTCTTAGATTGCTAATAATTTATGCTTTAAACTAATCAAACAAATTTCTAAGCTTACCTTGACTTACCGATCTTCATGCCAATTTACTTACTCTTGCTCTTCCTCTTGAAATGTGTTTGCATGTTTCACAAATTTATTCAAATTATAATTGGCATACATTAAATCTACTCATGACATCAAGAAGATCAATCTACGCATCCCTAATTGTTCTAAGTAAGAGGGTTTTTAGCGCGTCAGATCCTAAATGATGTAATTTTCCCCTCTTAACATTGTACACGAACCTCTCTATTAAATCCTCAAGTCTCTGATCTTCTTTTTGATTCATTCTAAATATTTCTTCTTTAAGACCATTTATATTTTTCTAGAAATATCATTTGCATTTCATTCCATGATCTTATTGAATTAGTCCTTAAACTCATGAACCATTTAAGAGTTATATCCTTCAATTTTGCTGGGAAAAATCTTAGTTTTTGAGTTTTAATAAGTAACGATAAGATCTACAAAGGATTTCAAATTCAAAGAGAAAGGCTTCCAAATCCTTTGACCTTAGACCATGAAATTTTGGAAGAAAATATGGAGGGATGTTCTTCATATGCACATTGAAATCAATATCTTGAATGGAAAATCCATGATGATCTTCATTGTCATCATTTCCATCCATTTCTACTTCCTTCTCTGCCACCTCTTCTTCTTCTACCTTAAAACATGAATGGTGATGTGGCTCTTACTTACTACACTATGTGATCAAATGGGGTTGGGGGGGGCGGGGGGGGGGGGGGGAGGGAGAAGTTGTTGGTGTTTGAGAAATATTTTTAATCTTTTTTTTTTAATAATAATGCTACTACAACGCAATTTTTTGTTTTTGAAATGAAATATGCCTAATGAATTTTTTTTGTTTATGCAGAAAGTAAAAGAAATAAATCAACTAGGGAAGAAAACAATGCATACTTTGACACCTCCTTGGAACCGATGCCAAAAAGTGATGAGCATCAGTATTTCAACAAGAATGTTGCAACTCCCAAGGCTTCCAGCTTTAATTATGAACATGAGGTTCATATAAACTTAAGAGGTATCGGCACTATATGTGCATCATACAATGTGTCTTTCATTCTTTGTCACGATGTAATTTTATGCATGTAATGAAATCAAATCCTAACTAGTTGCAGAAATGGATATTCTTGAAATGGAAAAGAAATTAATCCTAGCTAAGGACAACATTGTGTAATTGAAATCCTAAGAGCATGAATTCAAATAAATAGGCCTCATCTACATTATAAAAGGAATGTCCTAATTGGTGTTTACTCTTCCTCAACCATTGATTTAGAGCCTAAGGGTCATGATTCAACCCTAAGGGACAAAAACCAATATTTTTGAGCAAATCGGGCCAAGTATATACACACTGAAAGAGTACTACAGGAAACTACAAGATGTTACAAATTTACTATAGGAATTTATAATTCATCGAATAACCAATAAAATCAAATCCGAATTGGATGGGAAAAATTTTGTTATTGACTAGGATGTATTAGGTTTACATTCAAAGTGGAATCACTCAAAAAGACCTATGTTAACCCATGCTAAAAAATAACAGAAAATTACTAGTCTAAAATCTAGAAATTCAAGAACTAGTGAGCTAGTAAATCTATCAAATGCATAACCGCATGAAGTGCAAATGAAATGGGGTAAATATTTTTATTATATATATATATATTATATTTATATATATAATATATATATATATATATATATATATATATATATATATATTTAATTCAATTGGAGTCAACTTGATTGAGGCTCATTAGCATTCTTTATAAAATAGCAAAAATTTACTGTTATTTGCCACAAGGGACTTCGAGAAATCTTGTTTTGGGAATAAGCGAACAAATCCAAGTAGCTCAATGATTACTATAACCTTAAAAATCTATTCCAATGATGAAATGATGCTTTTGATCCTAAAAAATAACTTAATTCAAACATTTAACCCAATTCTACAACAATAAATCATTAATACTAAATGCAAAAGTAGAAAGAACAAAAGAGCAAGAGATGCATGTGAATAAGAAGTGAAAAGAAGAAAAGTAAATGATAGAAAAGCACTTTGAGGCTCCTGGGATGGCCGAGACCAAGGAAAATCAGAGTCCTATGAAGGAGACCAATATTTAGAAGTTGAACATGACACCAAGCTTCATTATTTCCATCAACACAATTACATCCATGCAAGGAATGAAAGTGGAGCTGCAAAAATACGAGTTCTCTCCACAGGAAGACTAAGAGAAATCCACCCCTAGAGGAAAATTTGACTTGGTACTTATACAAAATGATTAAGAATAATTCCCCATGAAAGGATGAAGTTACCCCCAAAAAAATCCCTTAATCAGTGCATCTCATTCCCAATACTAGGAATTTGCATTAAATGACAAGGAACACATTCCTAGATTTTCTCAATCATTGGAGCTCCAAAATGTGTGAAATTATTTCAGAATATCTTCTTGATTTATTATTTAATATAATCCTCCTATAGTAGAGAGAAATTCCTTAAATTATCTCCTCCTCCAAATCTTCATAATTTTCCCAATATTCTCATAATATTCCACAAAAATAAATAATAATAGGCAAAAATATGAAATTATCCATAAACCTTCCAAATGAACATATTAAAGTTAAAAATACATTATCTAATGCAAAATGAGAGGTTTAATGGGCTAAAGGATGGTGAGATGGGATTCAATTTATTTCTATTTTAGAGGTCCATCAACTTGTAATATCAACAAGTCAAAGTTCAACATAAGCATCCAAGAGGGATGTTGTTGTCGAAAAAGATTTCAAAATTGAAGTGTGAAGTTATATCTATGGACTTAGTCATTGGGCTACAAAAGTCCACTAGGAAACATGATTTAATCATGGTGGTGGTAGAGGAATTGAGCAAGGAAGCTCATTTTATCCTTATGAATTCCACTTATAAAGAAATCAATATTGAAAATATTTTATAAAGGGGGTTTTGAAGTGCATATCATGTCTAAGAAAATCACATTTAATGAGGATGCCAAGCTTACTTAAAACATTTGGAAATATTTGTTTGAAGGTTTTGGGATAAATTTGGCAGTTATTATGGCTTACCATCCTGTTGACGGTGTCGGACCCGTCAACATTCAGGGGATCACCCTGGTATGAAGTCCCAACTAGACCTCACACCGTTTCGTGTGGGATTCCCATCTGGTATGATGGCCTAGTTGCCATTATCATAAAGATTTTCCTTAGCTCTTTCTTGTCAGCATAGGAGAGTAGTCTGCTTTGTCTTCGAGAAGTGAGGTTCACGTGCCTGGTGATTGTAAGTATTACTTGTGTCAATGGTTCTTTCACTTTAGAGGGAGAGGGTGAGAGTGAGTCACAAGTCGGTTGGGAGTAAGTCCCAAATACTCTAGGAACACACAACACAACAGGACGTGTACAACTTCCAGAGGAATAGTCCACACAGATGTGGCAGTCACAACACACAAGGGAAGATAACACATACAACACTCAACATATGAGTCTACACGAGTGCAACGGTTGTTACAACAAGTTTTATGTGAAAGGTCTGTCTAATGTTTGGGAAGGTAGCCACCACGGGCGAGACAACATTAACAACATATACAACACATTTTCATTAATACATTATGTATTACAACAAGTGAATTAGTTCAAGTGTGAAACACAGGTTAAAGCAACACGCATCACAATTGTTTAAGATTAGTCTTACAACATTTACAATACATGTGTGAAAACATGCTGGCCTATTAGCAGGCTTCTAAATTAAGTGAAATTTCCAAGACACATCATTACACCATACATCACTAACCCCGTGAGAAGGGCATTGAGGCCACTACTTGCTCCTCAAAGAAAATATTATAGACTCTCTTGGCTATGTGGGAGGAGTTGAGGTGAAAATTTCCTTTGCTTGTGCAAATGAGGGGGTATTTATAGCCAAGGGTGAAACTCACCCTTATGGCTCTTCAACTACCCTCATAACTATTTGACTTCTAGGACTCTTTGACTTTACATGACTCTTTGTACAACAAGTGGGTCTCTTGGACTTCCGCGTTACATTACATTGGTGGACAATATGGCCCATAATAGAGATGTGGACGACATGACTCATGAAATCAGTCGATATGATAGTGCTGGTACATTCATGTTGTTGCTGGTGTGCATGTTGAGCTATAGTGTTGTTGGTGATGGATGTCCTCATGGTGTGTCAAAGCTTCACCACCGCATGGAAAAGTGTCCAATGTCTTTGATGGTTGTTAGTTCACTTGATGTTTCTTTTGTACATTTCTCCTTACTTCTATGTTGGAAGGATTGACATGCCTGTCCATTCCTGAAAGTTGCATGTTCGTCCTTTCATCTATCTGTGAGCACATCTTGCATGTTTTCTCATCCGTCCACCCATGAAAAATATTTGCATGATCGTTTGTTTGCAAGAACGTATCTTTACATGCATCATTTGTTTGTCTATTGGTGAACCTATCCTTCTGCATGTGCTCCCTTTGATCATCCCATTCATCATCACACCATGTTTGTTTATGTACATGTTCCTATAATCACTCATGACGAGATGACATCAAATCCAAAAACCTCCTTGCCTACCATGATACATGATCATTTCGGATGCAGGTGACTAGGAGAGGAAACAAGGTTACGAGGTGGGATGGAGGCTTTGGGCACTGTTGATGAAAACTGTGCAAGAGTCACTGGGTGATGGAGATGGGAAATCTAGATCGACATTGATTGTCCGTGAGGTCTAGCCCGGCTAGAGGACAAAACTGCGCAGTTTTTGAGGCGAACAATCCGGGCTGAAGGAAGGCTAGGTAGGAAAAACATGCGTAGTTTCTAGAGCGAGCGGGCATCAGGGATTGGCAGCAAAAACAATGCAATGTTTTCGAGGAACAGGTCGGGCTGCAGGGAGGCTTGGAAAAAAAAATGGCACAACGTTTTGGAGGAACTAGCCAGGGAGCTTGGCAGCAAAAATTGCACAATTGGTGGAGGGAATTTGTTGCTAGCTATTGGGTCACTAGCAACAAAAACTATGAAATTCCTAGAGGGAATTGGCAGTCTGCTGCCGGGAAAAACTATGTTGATGCTAGGGTTGGCTAGCTGATCACCTTTGCGCAGTTTCTGAGCTGAGCAGACTGCTAGGCAGCAGAGAAATTTCAAATGAAAACTGCACAATTTTCTGGGTGAGTAGCCAGTCGACTGTCGAGAGGGTTGGCTGGAAACATTACACAATTTTCTGAGGGAGACAAGGACAAGCACTGGGTGTCATTTTGGCCTATCTACACAATTTTCTTAGTCAATGGAGTGGGCAAGGTCTACATCCTCTATGCAATTTTTTAGGGGAGTGGGTCCTGGGGTGGCTACTGGGTCAAACTCTCTAGTTGACCAACATGAATGTGGATTGACTTGCTTGTGAGAAGCATAGCTTGAAATGACTTGCTTCATGCTTTTGCGCTATTCTAGGTGATAGCCGATCGAGGTGATGGTAGGGTAATAGTTTGACTATCAGAGGGGAGTCCGATTGTTAGACGTTCACCAAAAAATTACTAAGTGTGTGAATGAGTGAAATATTCAAATGCAATCCTACAAACACACACTTACATGACTCGATGATGAAACGACTCAAACCATCCAGACGCACATGTTCAACATGACTGATCGACGGTATAAGAAACAAGCACGACACTTTTCATTGATTGTTGGTCGACCGTGATGACGCTTGTGTGACAGTGAATGTGACTCTGTGTGAGTGTGACAGATGTTTCCATAGAGAACATAACAAGTACACACGAAGCGAATACTTTGAGCATAACCAAAACATGGTCACAAGCATGGCTTTGACATCAACATCCAAGACTTGGTGAAATGAACAAGCAAGAGGGATGTGAAGACTCACACAAGCTCATGTAGTGAACTAGAGTGTGTGTAGTCATCAAGTGAAACTCTCAAGGGAGGCTTCGAAATTGGGTGCAGGCCAAAATTTTAGAGGGTGGTTGTAACCGCTACAACACTTGGTGACACACTGGTAGAATTCCAGCTTCTTTGTTTTGGTTCATTTATAGCACAAGGCCTTGAATCGTTGTGCGGGTTACTTCGGCTTCCCAATTTACCCCATGGACATACACGGTTCACCTTTTGCAAACTCAGTAAAAAAAAAATCAAAGGTTGAGCATGATCACAATGTTTTAGGAAGGGTAGTTTAGCTCACGAGTTGAAGATTTTCAGAGTATAAGTTTTCATCTCTAGTGTTGCCCCGCTACTAGTAGGCTAGGACAATACCCTGATGGAGTCACCTAGGAACACACACATTGCTCCACTGCTAGCGAGCCTGGTTAGTACCCCGGTGGAGTCACATGCATTGTTCCACTGCCAGCAAACTTGGTCAGTACCTTGGTGGAGTTGCAAGCTTCACCTCTCTGCACATGAAGCCTTTCTCTTCTTTCGCCTTTGTATTTTTTCAAGAGGACTATGCATAGGCATTTATTTATTTTTGGGGTAGAAGAGGGACCCCAAATTATTGATAGCATAAGAGGTTGTTCCTTCAGAGAAGCATGTAAGACCTCTGACATAGGCTTTATCGTTTTGATTTCCCCTTCTTCGTTTCTGCTAGTTGCATGAGCTTGAACACACAGAGCAGAAGGTTGAGTATAGGCATGGGGCTTCCTAGTTTGAACACAGGTCCATGGTTGGACCAAAATTTCCCTTGCAGATAGTTCATATTTTCTATCAAGACTTCATCAGCTGAAGGTTATAAGAAAGCACAGAGAAGATGGACACAAGATTGGGCAAGTGCTGGAGTGGTACAAGTATCTCCATATTTCAGCCACATACTCTATTCAAAAGCTCGAACGTAGTAGTTGGCAACACTTATATCTAGAAACAAAAATAGTAATATATCAAGTAAACAAAATGAACGTAAACAAAAATAATAATCAGAACAAACAAAGTAAAAACAAAGATAGTAAGCAAAGAAAACAAGATGAAAAAACAAGTAGCAAGCAGACTATGTACATGACATGGGGCACGGCCTGGCCTACTAGAAGTAACACTCGAGATCTTGGTCATTGATAGGAAGGTTGTCAACCCTGCTATTAAGTGATTGCATATGTCGTGTGTGTGTGCCAAGCTTCTCATCAACCAGTATAAGTCTATCTGGTTCCGCTATTGGAACCTGGTGGTATTCCAAAAGGCCTTTAAGTGAAGACGACACCACTATTTCAGATACTGCATGCAACATAGGTTCAGATGATGGCACGAGGTATTTATTTTTATTCTGGGAGTGGTTCAAGTTCATTCATAGTGGTGGACCTGTGGGTTCTGCTATTTCTTGGCCCTTGATAGAAGTTCTGTAAATCACAGATCTTTCTAAGGGAAACCACACCCTTGGGGGTTGGGTTTCCTTTCGTTTCCTCAGCTGCAATTTTTAGGGGTTTCTCGTGCTTACCTTCATCAGTTGTTATGTCCTTGAAAGCATCAACATTGTTCATGGGGTGTAGTATCACTTTGAGTGCGACCACATTGAGGTTGATGGTCCTTTGTAATATCAACATGAGTGCTTCATACTTAGCAATGTTTTTTGTGCACTTGAACTTCAAGCAACTTCAAATCATGCATTTTCTATTATTTGTGGTGACTAAGATATACCTGATCCTTGAGCCATCATGTCTCTTTGATTCGTAAAAATACATGGCCCACAACTTATCTGTACGTGGACCATTTGGCATGTTAGTACTGCTGCTGCTACTATTTCTACTGCTACTGCTACTATTGGTACAATGGATTGTACATGTTTCATTACCATCAGTTGGGCAAGGAAGGAGTCCCGACTACATGTTTAGTGGGGTTGGAGCTGGCCGTGCAGGATAACACCCCAATGTTGTTTCTAGGAGGCCAACGGTTCATTATCACCGTTAAGGGGGGTAACATTCTGCCTCATATATCTCTCGAATAATACCTGAATTTGGTTGCATTTTCCCTTGTAGAGAATCCACATGTGGGACCAGTATGTAGCAAAATATTTTTCTAGCTTGTTGGACCAATATCTATTAAGTAGCAGACCTTATGCTTCTGGTATGTCCATAACAACTATGTTGATGCATTGGTGGACTCACCTATCATGATATAGTCAGATGATCACGTCTTTTAGCTCACCAATGGCTGGTACCAATGTTCGATCAAGTTGGATGATTTGTGCGGATGTCTCACTCCATTGTGCATTGATCTTCTTTGTGATGGAGAGTGGCATGACATTGGCGACCACGCCAAAATCAACCAGCAGTTGTGAATATTGTAGTTAAAAATTTTCAAAGGATAGCAGGAATGGAGGGAAACCTGAGTTTTCTTCTTCCATCCGGATCATGTTGAGAATAAGAGAAAGTGATATGAGAGGTGTGCTTTCTCCCTTGCTAGTAAAGGTTGTGTTGTCTGTTGCTATATGTCGCAATGCACGCAGTAGAATGTCTCGCTGACTTTGGATCTTAGCTAACTCTAACAAACTGATGTTTGCCCAATTTTTCTTCATGTCATCAACAATTTTGTAATATAGAAGTGGTAAACTCATTGAGGTGTCCGGGGTAGAACAAATTTTCATGTTTTCTGGTAGAGCGTTTTGCAGTTTGTTTCTCATGGATGTACTCTTGTCTGCCACTGTCTTCTTGGACTTGTTTTGTGTTTTCCACTTTGGGGAAGCCAGTGGATCAACCTTCCTCATTAGCAGTCTCATCTTTTCTTATGCTTCCCCAAGTGTAAGGGGAGCCCCTATAATCCTAAGATTGTATTGGTTATTATTCCTTTGGGGCTACTTCTCGGTGTTTGTCTTCAACACTGCTTGTGAGCAATCATACACTTTCACCACATGCCCAGAACTTGATGGTTCATCAGGTGAAACCTCTTCATTATCATCAGTGTCTTACGCTTTCTCCTACATATTTTTTCCCGCATCGAGTTTATGATTGCATAGAGAGCTTGTGACTCACTTCCAATCCGAACAAGAGTTCTCAGGGTGATGTTCTTCGTGCAATGAACAAAACTTCGGATCTGTGCACTATTCGACCTAGAACATAGATTTCTACGTAGTTTTTGGAGGGAACCAATTGCTGCGTGATGAGTTGCTTTCTTTCCTCTGCCTGGGTGGATGGTTTCTTGCAGATGTGTCCATTTTCCATTGTTTGAGCTCAGACACCTCCATAGTGAAGTTCTTAATGAGGTTAGTGAGGGTTTCAATATTGGTTGCTTCCTTGTCTCTACCATTGCTCACCATCGCTTGGGACTTCTTGCTCGCATATTTGGAGTCCTTTGTCGGTTCGTCATCCTTAATGACTCCAATTGTGCACAGGTCTTTTTCAATAGAAATAGCCTCTTCACATCTTTCCAAGAATGTTGGTTTCACAGCTCTCTTGACAAATTGTACAATGTTGGTTGGTAGTGCAGACATGTAGTAATCAATAGTGATAGAGTCATGAGGTTTAGTGTCTACTGCAAACTTTTTCAATATGCATGTAAACATCTGATTGAGGTCTTTTACTTTTTATTTTCCCTCCACCTTCAGGCCTCCCAATTAATTGAGTAGCATGGCTGGACTCTTGTCATCATCAAACTTTTCAAGGAACATGTGTTTGAATGCACGCGAGTTCTATATAGAGTTTGGTAGAAGGCTGTGATACCATGTGGCTGCACAACTATCCAAGGTACATGGGAACAATATACATGCTATGTCATCATACCGTACATCAAGGGTTTGCAACTTTAGGTAGAAGTTTTCCAAGTGATCTTCTTCCTTCACCGTGCTGTCAGGGTTAAACTTGATGTTCATTCTCTCTGCTCGCTTCTGCATCTTGTGCAGGATAGCCAGGAGAGCCAATGGTCCCTTAGTCATCCATTTCATATTTGGATTAGAAATCTCTTTTTCTTCTTCATCCTCTTCCTCTCTTTCAAAATCTGGGTGTTCCGACTCTAAGTCCATTGGTTTGTCTCCACCTCCACCTCCTCCACTGCCTTCCCCTCTCCCTCCTATACCGGAGTCTGATCCCAAGATCACAAGAGTGTCTTGTTTTCCTTGTCGGAAGACTGAAGGTTCCTATCCATCTTCAATAGCTTCTACTAGCCTTCGAGTGTGGCAAGGACTACTTCTTCCACTGATGATACAACAACTCCTATAGGAGTGGCTTTTGGCTTCCTTGATGCATATGGAAGATGATGTATGCCTGGGATCATTCTGACTGCTTACATGAATTGGCGAGTCATGGGATGGATAGAGAAAAGGTTGTTATATGGGAATAGTGTCCACATGGATGCTGCTATTCCCACTAAGATGGGTGCCTATCTTAGAAACAAACAATCAAAGTCTACTATTGATTCCTTTTATGAAAATAGATGAGAGGAGAACCAAGAGGGCCAACCTGAGTCTTGCACTCGATTTCCTCTCCTGCTTGATAGATTTTTTCCACTTTCTCTTAGCCTGCTCAGCTTCAAAAGGACCTGTAGAATCACAGCAACATACTACTATGAAAGAAAGAAGGATCTAAGTTCATAAATAATGCAGGATCAGATATGTATTAACCATATACAAGCATATATAAACAAGTACACAAGAATATGGAAGGAAACAAGAATAGCCTTATTCAGATGAAAACTAGCAAGAAGATTACAACCATGTGCTTTGACCCAACATCATCCTCCAGCTAAGAATCCCTTCTTCACCTCAAGCAAAGCTAGATCACCCAACACTTGTGAATGTACACCAGAATACCAACAACAGTTCTCTATAAGATACAAAATTCCAGCCTCTGGATCTCTGTGAAGAGGGATCCATATAAAGATGATTACAGAGAGGTGATTCATCTTTTGGGATCTTGATTAGTGTCCTCTCTCTGATAGTTCCTGCGTCCACTTGGAGAATGATGATCTCTTACTCATCCCTAGTCGAAAATGGAGTGGCAAGTGTCAGAGGGGAAGCTTCTAGAAGATTCCATGATCTTCCACCTCACATTTTTGTCCCTGCCATTTGTC
>APFE030338273.1:4258-37208 GCA_000404065.3 Pinus taeda | reverse complement strand
CCTGGTCGAAAATGGAGTGGCAAGTGTCAGAGGGGAAGCTTCTGGAAGATTCCATGATCTTCCACCTCGCATTTTTGTCCCTACCATTTGTCCATTCTTGACCATCACACCCTACAGAGGAGCAAAATAGTATGCATCGCACCCTGTACATTGGGAAGGTGATATGCATTCCACCCTCTACATTGAGCTTTCAGTATGGTCCAGTTTTGACCATTTATGAGCAGTTTCCAGTGGAGAACTTCTGGGAGATGATGTAATCAATTGACCTTGTTTCTTTAGGCAGTGAAGCAACACTTTTAGGGGCTTTGGAGCCCTCAGTTTATGGACATTTGTGATTGGGGTTGAAGTGCCCAAAAATGTCTATAACAAAGGTGATGATACATTATCTCATGTTCAGTCTTGGGAGGTGAGGAGTAACCAACTGCAGAGTCATGCATAGGTGAGAGGAAGTGCGAGTCATTGCCTTGACCATATGGTTGATGAATGAGTGTGACAGGACATCCAACCATATACAACTAGTGGCCCTCCTTCTAGCACCAGAGATGTTGAAGGTATTGGACCCACCAACATTCAGAGGATCACCCCGGTATGAAGTCTGAACTAGACCTCACACCATTTGGTGTGGGAATCCCATCCAGTATGATGGCTCAGTTTCCACTATCTTAAAGATTTGCCTCAACTCTTGCTTGTTAGCACAGGAGAGTGGTCTGCTTTGTATTTGAGAAGTGAGGTTTGCATTCCTAGTGATTGTAAGTGTTACTTGTGTCAATGTTTCTTTCACTGTAGAGGGAAATGGTGAGAGTGAGTCCCAAGTCGATTGGGATTAATTCCAACTTTGCTAGGAACACACAACAGAACAAGACGTGCACAACTTCCAGAGGAAAAGTCCACACAGATGCAGCAATCACAAAACACAAGGGAAGATAACATACACAACACAAACAGATGAGTCCACATGAGTGCAATGGTTGTTAGAACATGTTTTATGTGAAAGGTATGTCTGATGTCCGAGAAGGTACCCACCATGGGCAAGACAATGTTAAAAACATATACAACACATTTTCATTAATATATTATGTGTTACAGCAAGTGCAATAGTTCAAGTGTGAAACATAGGTTAAAGAAACATGCATCACAAGCTTTTAAGATTTTTTCTTAGAATAATTACAATATATGTGTGAAAACATGATCGCCTACTAGCAGGATTCTAAATTAAGCAAATGTTCTACGAAACATCGTTACACCATACATCACTAACCCCGTGAGCAGGGTGTTGGATCCACTACTTACTCCTTAAAGAAACGATTATTGACTCTCTTCGCTATGTGGGAGGAGCTGAGGTGAAAAAGTCCTTTGCATGTACAAATGAGGGAGTCTTTATAGCCAAGGGTGAAACTAACCCTTATGGCTGTTTGACTACCCTCACGACTGTTTGACTTCCAAGACTCTTGGACTTTACATGACTCTTTGTACAACAAGTGGGTCTCTTGGACTTCCATGTTACATTACATTGATAGAGATTATGGCCCACAGTAGAGATGTGGATGTTATGACTCATGACATGACTTGACATGATAGTGCTAGTACGTTTCTGTTGCTGCTGGTATGCATTTCAAGCTGTAGCGTTGTTGGTAAAGGATGTCCTCATGGTGTGTCAAAGCTTCACTTCTACATGGCAAAGTGCGCAGATTCCTCAATGGTCGTTGGTTTTCTTGATGTTACTTTTTCACATTGCTCCTTACTTATTTGTTGGAAGGCTTGATAGGTTCGTCCATTCACGAAAGGAGTGTGTTCATCTGTTCATCTGTCCATGAGAACATCTTGCATGTTTTCTCATCTGTCCATTTGCAAACACATCTTTACATGATTGTCTATTCACGAGAACATATCTTTACATGCATCATTTGTTCATTTGTTGGTGAACCTGTTCTTCTGCACGTGCTCCCTTCGTTCATCCCATTCGTCGCCATGCCATGTTTGTTTATATACCTATTCTTGCAGTCACTCATGATGAGATGAGATCAAATCCAAAAACCTCATAGTCTACCATGATACATGATCATTTTGGATGTTAGTGGCCGGGAGAGGCAACAAGGTTGCGAGGCAGGATGGAGGCTCTGGGTACTGTTGATGAAAACCGTGCAAGAGTCACTAGGTGATGGAGATGGGTAATCCAGATCGACGGTGACTATCTGTGAGGTTTGGCCAAGTGGGAGGACAAAACTATGTAGTTTTTGAGGGCTTGGAAACAAAAACTGCACAATTTTTTAGAGGAACAGTTTGGGATGTAGGGAGGTTTTGAAGACAAAAATTATGCAATTTTTTGGAGGAACTGGCTGAGATCTTGGTAGTCAAAATTGCGCAATTCCTTGAGGGAACTAGCAGGTCTCTGCTAGGTCAATGACAACAAAAACTGTGCAATTCTTGGAGGGACCTGGTAGTCTGCTGCAATGAAAAACTACATTGAGGTTGGGGCTAGCTTGCTGATGTCCTCTGTGTAGTTTCTGAGCTGAGAAAACTATTGGTCTACAGAGAGATTTCTCGTGAAAACTGCACAATTTTCTGGGTGAGCAGCCAGTCGACTGTAAGGAGGGCTGGATTGAAAAATTGCACAATTTTCTGAGGGAGACAGGGATGGGCACTGGGTGCCTGTCTGGCATGTCTACATAATTATCTCAGTCATTGGAGAGGGAAATATCTTTAGCCTCTGTGCTTATTTTGAGGGGAGTGAGTCTCGGGGTGGTTGTCAGGTCAAACTCTCTAGTTGACCAGCATGAAAGTGGATTGATTTTCTTGCTAGCAACGTAGCTTGAAATGACTTGCTTGGTGCTTTTGCACTGTTCTGAGTGAAACTCAATCAAGTCAATGGTGGGGTGATGGTTTGACTATTAAAGGGGAGTCCATTCATTAGAAATTCAACAAAAGGTGACTAATTATGTGAACAAGTGAAAGATGCATGTGTGATCTTGCAAACATACACTTACATGACCCGCCGATGAGACGACTCAAACCATCTAGACACACATGTTCAACATGACTGACCAATAATACTAGTGATAAGCACGAAACTTATGATTGATCGTTGGTCAATCGTGATGATTCTTTCACAACAGTGAATGTGACTCCATGTGTGAGTGCGACAAATGTTTTTATAGCGAACACAACAAGTACAAACAAAGCGAAGACTTTGAGCATAACCAGAACATGGTTGCAAGCACGACTTTGACATTAACATGCAATATTTGGTGAAATGAACAAGAAAGGGGAATTTGAAGACTCACATGAGCTCACGGAGAACTCGAGTGTATGCAGCCATCAAATGAAACTCTCAAGGGAGGCTCCAAAATTGGGTGCAGGCCAAAATTTTGGAGGGTGGTTGTAGCTGCTACAACACATTGTTAGAGATAAGAAAAATTATAAAGGGTGAATAAATTGATATAGGATATGTGCTGTCTAGGTAAATCCTCTATGTGGACAGAGACCATCCCTCTAGCCGAATGTGTGGGACTAGCAACCTACGTGACAATTTATAAGGACACTTTCCTAAATTACAATCGAAACGAGATAAGAGGAAGATGGCCTACCTTGTTCTGATGCTATAGCATGGACCTTTGTTGAAGATATCAAATTACTTTCTCCTCAGGTTCAACTTTACTACTTAGAGCATTTGAATACCTTCACAATTTATCAAAGACACAAAAAAGCATGCAAGTAAAAGAAACATAATTGAAGGTAATCCACTTAACAGATCAAGGAGCATTAACATAAATGATGTATTAACACAAACATTTATGGAAAGTGAACTAATAGTTGTATATATTAAAGAAATAAAGGAGGAAGCATACAACCAAGCTTTGATGTCAATAAGATCTCCTTGAGTGAATGTCCAAGTCCAAGCTCAAGCTCTCCAAGCACTCCTTCTCCAAGCCAAATGAGTAGCATGTAGGCACTATCTCAGCATAAGGGTGCAAATAATTAGAGACCAACCATTTGGGAATGAGAGAGGATGAATATATAGGTAGGGAAATGGAGTTAGCATCTCTCCAAATATAGGACAAGGCCCTCATCTCAAGGTGGTAGCTCATAGGGATAAGATCAAAAGCCAATATTGGGAGAATTCGACCACATCCATACTGAAAAACCTCCAACTCGTCATTTTGGAAGCATCTAGATCATGAATCTTCTTGTCCTCTTTGGGAAAACTTGACTTTTAGTGATCAACGTGGGTATCCAAGTAAAATGTGTGCTGGCAGCATGAGGCCAGTATGGTGCAACTTATCACCAGAACCAGTTGCTAGTGTCATAGCCCAACTGATCCTGAAATTAGGGCTTTAGAGCTTTCTTCCTCAGAGAAGCCTCAAGGCATGTTTCCATTAGTGTTTCAAGAAGGATCTGAACTGTATATCAGGATGGGTACACTGTATGATTGCCAAATTTCGGGCACTTCGGGGTATGACATAGGGAATTGCAGGATGCGTAACAAAATACTACGTGACAGATGCCCCCTAAAGAATGAAGGTAGAACAAGGAGTGATGGTTGAGATGATTTACGAGATTTTGCAAGGATGAGAACAAACATTGTCAGGAGACCTGTAAATCAGGGATGCATATACATATACATATTTTTTATTAAGACATGAATCCACGGTATGGACGCAACCATCCAGATAGAAAGGACTATGTAAAAAGATCCATGGCATGGGCACAACCATCTGAATGAAAAGAATTGCATGTAAGTCTAAGATCCAAGGTATGGAGACAACCACCCAATAAACAAACATCATCATCATCTTAAATATAAATTCCCATGGTATGGTCACAACCATCCGTATAGAAGAAACATGTGTACGATCATGAACAATACAAAAATCCATGCAACCTAAGTAATATTAGAAAAAATTAGGGCCTTGCGCTCCATCCCAACCCAATCAAAGTATGAATTCTAACATGCGAATGAATGTGTCGATGTTGAACATGCTAAAAAACCACCTGATTATCGGCCAATGATGTGAACCATTAACAGGCATGAGAGAAACCACCAATAATGACAATGGCTCTCAAGGTATGATAGTACAATCCATGAATGTAAAAAATTAAGTTAAATTCAAACACTCATGGAATTATCTGATCGAAGGCTAATGATGAAAACCTATCATCGAATGTGAAGAAACTGCTATTAAGGCATGCAATATCTAAGGTACTAAAAGGGGGTTTCTAAATCATCTTCTTAGATAATGAGCTGAAGTTGACTGGAAATGACCAATTGAAGGAGGGCCATAATGATTCCCTCATCATCAACATGAAACAAGGAATAAAGAGGAATAAACAAGTATAATCTAGGATTTTGGAAAAAGGTTAGACAACATATAGGTAGTAAACTGTAGATAGGACTTCCCTTGAGCATCAGTGACACGACTTTAGAGTGTGGCAGCATTTAACTCAACATAAGACCAAGGGTAATGATGACGAAGTGGAATAGTTATATTAGAGGAAAAATGGATCATCCAAACCCGGAAAGACAAGCGACTAAGTGAGGATATCCCAAACTCGCATGCAAAATAGGTGAGTGTCATGTTCAAGATTGACATGATGCCTATACAAGAGATGTTTATCATTCACATTTTCCCCACTATTTCTATTGAGTACCCCAATTATTTTTAATCGCAAGCTTGAAGGGGATAGAATATGCTTCACGTATAAATTCATTCTTTGAATGAATCTATCCTAGTAAGTTTTACGAGTCCTAGGAAGGAGAAACTAGATCTCATGATGGTGACAAGTGTTTCACCGTTTAATTTTTAATGAGTCTAATGAAGAATAAGTCGGTATATGTCAACCAAGGTGTACCTTTTTCGTAAATAGTCAATCTCATCTCTAAAAAGGGGTAAACACATACTAAGACAACATCAGTTCATTTAATTTAAAGAGTTCAAAATGACAAGAACTCGACTATCTTTTCATTTTTTGAGAGTCAGAAAAGAGCTGAAAGATGAATCCTCTTGGAGGAACAAGTGCTATAAAGGATAGCAACTAGTTCAGGTGATGATGGAATTGCTCAAAACATGTAAAGGTCAAGAGACTGACTAATAAGACCTCTCATCGCAGATGTTCCTCAGGCAAAGGTAAAAATAACCAAGTGGAAGTGTATGATTGGCCAAAGAGATGGTGACGATGGAATGAAAAAACCAAGGCTCATCTAGCAGAATAGGTTGATAAAAATGACAATCACGAGATATGAAGAGGGAAATGGTTTCATTTTTACACAAGCTTGAAACAAAGATAAAATATGCTTGAAATAAGTTTGCATGCCCCCAACATAATGACTCAATGTGAGGTAAATGCCCCCCAAGCTTCATCTCATTCACCTAAGTATACTATTGGTTACTAACAAGTGGATGGAATGAAGGTTCACTTACGAGATCAAGTGAAAGACTTGATTGGGATTTTACGAGATCTAATCAAAGACTCAAATTGGAAGGGGATTTGTTTCATTTTTAATGATCTTGATACAAGAAAAGAACCATGCTCATGACACCTTGTTTCATTTTCTAACGAGATTGACACAAGTAAAATAAATCTACTCATGGATACCTATTTCATTTTTTAACAAGGTTTCCATAGTAAAAGAAATATCCTCATGGCCCTTGTTTCATTTTTTAACGAACTTGACACAAGGCAAGGAAATCTGCTCCAGACTCTTTATCACAACCCAAAAGAGGCCATAGTTTCCATGAGGTTCTCATCAAATGGGAGAAAAACACTCTGGAAGGGATACATTTCCAGGAATCCAAATGAAAAATTGGGCTACAATGCTCCCAGTACATGGTGTACTACATCATCCACTAGATCATCAGTAGGTGTGGGCATGGAACAGGTGGCCACATAATTAACCTGTGGCGAGGGTGATACCACTTGCACATAAGAACCATTTAGGGATGATTGTTGCTGGGGAATTGATTCAGGACCAATGAATGTAATTTGATAAATGATCAAAATGTTTCCTTCATGCGGGAAACAATCACTCAAAAGAGAGAAGAAACAAGAGCTCCCATGATGTAAACATAGTCATGGCCAAGGAGTATATTAAAAGCTAAAGGGTCTTGGAAAACCATCATGCCTATATAGATAATATTTCCTCCAAAAATAATATGTGACTTTGGAAGGATCCCTAACGGTTGAAAGGTTCCTCTATTAAAAGTTAACAGATTCTAGGTGATGGGGACAAGCTGAGGAGAAACTAAAGCTTGCCAAGTAGCTGAGGACAGAATACAACAGACATGCCCTTGTCTATGATTGTGCTACATACAACCATATGGTAAGCCTATACTATAATATGGAAAGGCTCATAAGGCAGAAGACAATATCCTTCTAGTTGACTCCAATCAAAAGAAGTGAGAAAACTACTTGGAGGGGGTGTCGTAGGAATGGGAGAGCCACTCTCTTGCTCTGTGGGAATAGGATAACTAATCTCATGCAGCTCGGGAATGGGAGGATTTCCCTCCGGTTCATTCGAAATTGAAGAAACCAAAAGATCCTGAGCAGTATGAGGTTCACTCTCTACCAGAAAGGTATAGTTAATTGAAGGTGGAGTCAAGTCTATGATTTTCTCAACCAATAGTTGGTTCAGAACATACTTATGAGAGTCACTTTCAGAGAGAGAAGGGTTGAACAAAGATGGATTTTGATCAATCGCTTGATAAAATAGTGAAGGATCAGAGGAAAGCTTTCGATAACCAACCAGAAGACAAGGTTGTGAAGCTATAAGGTTTCCAACTCTTTGGAAGCTTCATCCAAAACAAGAGAAAGGTGAATGAGATGACTACCTTCACACAAATTAAAAGGAAATTTGACTTTTCCCTTTTTCTGATGGACCTTATTATTACTATTTGAAGGTTTATCACAAACATGATCACCAAAGGCTGATGAAAAAGGTTGATGTGAGCCTATGGACCACACTTCTAAGACCTTGGGAATACTAGGATAATTCCAAAGAAGGTGGTCACCCTTACATAACATGCCGAGGAATTTTAATTTCCGGGGCTCATTGGAATATTTTTCTTCATTAGTTGCATCGATAACAATATTTGTTTGGTTTCTCCCTTTCTTATTTTGCTTCTTCTTCTTCTTCTTCCTCTTCTTCTTCTTCTTCTTCTTCTTAGCTTCCTGGTTACTAGAATCTAGACTTTCACTAGGCGAATAGGAAAAAAGGGGTCAAGAAATAGGTTAAGAAGGTGAGGGGTCAACTTTAGGATTAACATGAGGTTGATGTTATTTAGGTGGAGGAGAACTTGGTTGAAAAGCAGTTTGGACACTCGGAATCATCGAGGTCATAAATAACGAAATTGGCAGACCAATGGTTAATCCAGAAAGGGATAATGTTTCCATATAAAAAGCACCAGTATTTCCAAAAGAAGGAAAAGGACTAGGATTCTCGTTAGAGGGGTTTCCAACTGGTAAACACAGGAAATGTTGCCATTAGTATGAACCTAAGATCTACTAAGGAGTATTTCCATAAGAAGGATGTTGTTTTGCAGTCAATTAATTGATTTTAGAACTTTAACAAAAATAAATCAAAAAGGGGTAATCTAGGTAAGAGGTTTTACCAAGTATCCATGAACCACTATATACACCTTAGATGACACCATAGACTTAACGTACACCAACCAATCTCTGTGAATGTTGAGTTCATTGTATCACATTTATAAGGTGGTTGAATCAGTTACCTGTGGCTAAAGGATAACAACATAGTGGGGTCTCTCAATATATACTTGACGGTACATGGAGCATAAGTCCGTGTTAGTGCCATCTAATGCATAACCATTTGTTGAGAGCATTCCCATATACTTGCCATACTTAAGGGCCTCTGATATACCCGAAAGTATTGGAGAACCTTCTATATACTTTCGTACTGGAATGGGATTTCACCCCCGGGATATAATGCAGGAAGTTAGCAACAACTGATAGGTTTATATATGTCATAACATGTCTCTAGCCTAGACCTCTAAATGTTTGCGTTAAGTTCCAAATTTTCATTAGGTTAATTGAGGTAAGTTTTAAGTTTATCTACAATTAAGTTTTGGTTTTAAGGCTCAAAACAATTTCACCTGAATCCCTAAGATGTGGCTATATGAGAAAAAGAAACTTTCCACTTAAATGAAAGCTAGACTAACCAAGGGAAGAAACTCAATCAATAATGCATCAAACAAAAAGCAAAAAACAACATGCCTTCCTTTAACTTTCACTTTCATCTTCCAAACGCAATGCCAAAAGTAAAAATGATCTCCACTTTTCACTATCCTAAATCCAACCTTTTCGAAAGAAAAATGATTTTACTTTACAAAGATGCACTTATATGAATTATTCTTTTCTTTTCATTTTTAATGATTTGATGCACCTAATACAATTTTTATCCTCCAGTCACTGAAAAATGTGATTTACTTTCAATGATGAAATGTCAAAAAATAACTTTTCAATGCAAATAATCTAATTCAATTTCACGAAAAGTAAATTTTAAAAGAAAAGCTAAAACAAACGCAAAATGATGTTTTCAATGATTTCCATAGAAAACAACACTCAATCAATCAACAAAACCAACATCTCAATGACACCAGCAAGCAACAAGCGATGACCAATTAATTGACTAGAATCCCTAAAACTCAATCAGATTTCACTTCAAAGCCAATGAGACAAATTTTTCAAATTAATAAAGGAAACCAATCAAAAACACTGAAAAATCCAAGAATACAGGATGGCAAAAGACCTCAGGGGCCAAGACACACTAGATTCTAAGGAAAAAACCTTAAAAATTGTCACATTCAGGGATCAACACTACTTTAGATAGAAAAACCCATGTTGATTGGGTCATCAACACTACTTTTCATTGTAAAACCCGTGCTAGTGAGGGTCCTCAACACTACTTTATATCGAAAAAACCGTGTTGATTTTTTAGTGCGAGAAAATAGTGGAAAACAGGGTTTTGAGCATGACTTTACATGTAAAAACTAGCGCTACCAGTGCGACTGTCACTGATAAAACTTGTGCTGAGTGAGGAATATGGGAAAAAACAAAAACATTCCAAAAAAAATCTAGACTTAGCACTCTAAGGAAATAATCAGAGATTTTGCAGACCTATATGGTTTGTCAATCTAATCAAAGGATCAGATTGAAGAATTGGATGGAAAGGTTAAAGCTTCCTCAACAGAGTCACCATTTTTTTGTCTAAGTAAATCCTCTCTGCGGACAAAGATGATTCCTCTATCCCAATGAGTGGGACTAGAAACCTACATGACAATTTACAAGGACACTTTCCTAAATAACAATTGAAATGAGAGAAGAGGAAGATGGCCTACCTCATTCTGAGGCTATAACGCACCCCTTTGTTCAAGATCTTCAATCTCTTACTCCTCAGGTTCATCTTTACTACTCAAAATTTTTGAATACCTGCGATAAAGATCAAAGAGACAACAAAGCATACAAGTACAATAAGCATAAGTTAAAGTAACCCACCTAACAGATCAAGGAGCATTAAGAAAAATGATGTATTAACACAAACATTTATGGAAAGTGAACCAACAATTGTATATATTAATGAAATAAATGAGGAAGCATACAACTAAGCCTTGATGTCAATAAGCTCTCCTTTATTGAATTTCCAAGTCCAGGCTCAAGCTCTCCAAGCACTCCTTCTCCAAGCCGAATGAGTAGCATGTAGGCACTATCTCATCATAAGGGTGAAAATAATCAGAGACCAACCATTTGGGAATGGGAAAGGATGAATATATAGGCAAGGAAATGGAATTAAGATATCTCCAAATATAGGAGAAGGCCCTCATCTCAAGGAGGTAGTTCATAGGGATAATATCAAAATGCAATATTGGGAGAACTCGACCACATCCACACTGAGAAATCTCCAACTCATCATTCTTGAAGCCTCTAGATCATGAAGCTTCTTGTCCTCTTTTGGAAAAATTGCCTTTTAGGGATTAGTGTAGGTATGCAAGTAAAAAGCACACTAGCAGTGTGAGGTTGGTATGGTGCAACTTGTTACCAACACTAGTTGCTAGGGTCACAGTCGCATTGATCTTCAAATTAGGGCTTTAGAGATTTCTTCCTCAAGAAAGACTCAAGGCATGTTTCCATTAGTGTTTTAGGGAGAATCTAAACTGTATATTAGGATGGGTACACTGCATGATTGCCAAGTTTAGAGCACTTCAAGTTATGACATAGGGAAGTGCAGGAGGCATGAAAACATACTACGTAACAATATGTTGAGGATGTATGTGATGCATCAACCCAAGAAGTGAAAAGACTACTTAACTTTGGTAGAGTTTTCCTATTACGATGTTTACGAGGAAACACTAAAGATGATTCCCTTTTAATTATTATATGGAAAAAATGTAATATCCTAATCAATTGGGATAATTTGGTGGATATGATTACACTTGGACTAGAAATTTTGAAGGAAATGGAGCAAGGAGTGACAAATATATAAAGTAGAATATGAAGGTATAATAGGATAAAACAAAAGCTATGCAAATCATAATATAACACATAATGAATTTCAAGTAGGGGAGGATGTGTCTGTCATGATAAAACCCAAGAAGAGTTATTTAATAGTGGGATCATGTTCTAAGTTGGTACCACAACATTGCATGACCTTTACGATACTATAAAAAGTGGTACTAGTTGCATATGAGCTTGCATTACATCCTATCATAAAAATACATAGCATATTCCATGTATCTTTGTATAAGAAATATGTTCATGATGCTAATCATGTTATTGATTCGAATTAGATTTACTAAGTGGAATGTAAAAGAAATTTTTAGCTGGAAACTTAGTGAATACTTAATGGGAAGGAGACCTTACTCTAGAATAGAGCCATTGAGCAGGTCAAGGTGTAGCGGAAACGCTTTGGAGCACATGAGGCCACATGGGGAATCCACGAAATTTTTATAAAAAAAAATTTGTGGTACATAAATTGTATTATGGATAGTAGAACATCGAGGATGGTTTTCCTTTAAGGGGCATGGGATTTTAATAGTCATTTTAAAACCACCAAGTTTGTAATTATAATTAAGGCTTATAGTATTATAATGGAAAGCATGGAACTCTTGAAAAAATTTAGTTGATGTAATTATGCATTTTTATTTAATATATTGCCAAAAGGTGAAGAAGGGAGAAGAAAAAAAAGATCCTGATGACTAAGGGAAGCTATGAGGGGGGGGGGAATGGGGAATTTTCCTATCTTCCTCATTTTGTTTTTTTAACGTGTGGTTTATAGATACTAAAGATCAGTGGTCTCTACATCCACAAAAATTATCCGAGTAGATCCACCTGAAGGGATCACATCCTACTGACTCATTAGCAGACCCTAAACCTAAGAGCATTGAGGAGAATTCACACCATGACCTCCCATGAGTGAGGTACTTTTAATGATGGGAACTCGACCAATTGAGCTAACCCTTGGGGCTATATTCCTTGAATTAAATGTTATTATTTTTGATTTGGTATGAGCTACATTATATCTAGTGGCTATGAGAAAGAATGAGCATTGGTACTAAGTTGCTCCCAGAGTATGGGCTACACACCCATTCTAGAGAGTTTTGAGTTAACAACAAAACTTGAGGAGGGCCCCAAAGTCTCATGATTAAAAGCATGTGTGTGGTTGGGAAGCAATGTGAAATAAAGGGGTGGGGAGGGGGAGAGAGGATAACATAAAACAATGTGTGAGAAAAGAAAGAGACAGAGAGGATAAAAACAAACAATGTGTGAAGGGGGAGAGAGAGAGAGAGAGAGAGAGAGGATAGACAAAAATAGGGTTTGAGTAAGGAGAGAGAGAGACTAAGAAGTTTGTTCATGTGTACTAGAGAGAACCTGTGAGTAGAAAATTGAACCCCACACGGAGATAAGAGTGTGTATTTGAATACGGGTGACAAAGAACCTTGTAAATGACAACAGACTTTGTGGAGCTTTGAACTCTTTTGGATAGGGAAACAGTGTGGAAGCCTTCAAGTCGAGCTATAGGTCAATAGGATTCACTAAATAGTTGGACTTAATATGCATGTAAGGCACTAATAAAAGGGGAGGATTGAGGGACTACAATTAGTGAAGGACATCCTTTGTGCTATGTAGACCCATAGTGTGCATATTGTAAGTGTTAATATCCCTAGGCTCAATAGCTAAAAGGTTGAACATTGTTTTCTTATATGTGATGGAGAGTGGCCTTCATGTCCTCTACCTTGATTTGAATTTATTGAACCTTGAGTGAAGATTCCTCTTAAAACTTTAGATTTATCTTGTGCTAGCTAGCTACAAGAAATATGTAGTGTAGCTAAGCATATAGCTAAGCCTATTGATGGGTGGAGAGTGGATCTCACTTCCTCAATTTCTAGTAAAATTAAATAACATAGATAAATGTATCTATTTTCTCTATTAACGAAATAAAATCGTCGTTCAATGTTTCATAATTATTGCTATGCTATATTCTTAAGTGTTTTTGTAATGATGAGTTGAAATTCATGGTGAATGTTGTTTGGTTAATCATCATAAATTCATTTACTAAGCAATTCTATAAGAAGAGGAAATAATATAAGTATGTTCCTTATGTTAAATATGAAATGTATGGTATGGTAGAATGTAATACATAAGATAAGCTAAGAATATGGCCATTCTTGTATTTTTTTTAGTATACCTAACCATTGATAGGATAGTAGTGGGACTGAATATCTATGTTGTACCTATGAGTTAAAGTAAGAAGACTAGGAGGTTTCTCTTGATTACATACCTTAAAGAGGGGTCCTTAAGGCCTTGTTTGTGATATTTCATAGCGATAGTTGTATATATGTATATATATGTATGTATATATATTGTTGAAGACTTATGGGGACCTTGTTTTCTCATGTGTTAAGCTAGACTATTGGTTGTTATAGTTGTAATGTTTTAGAGTTGATTTTGTAGCTACCAATTTCCAAGAGTGTGAAAATATAATCTTAGTTGGGGGTTAATATGTTGAATTTATCATTGGCCATATTATGTTTTCCCATTATGAAGATGTTGGGTCGAAGGAAGTGTTTTGGAGGTGTTTGTAGGATGGAGAAGACCTTTGCATTCTTAGAAGTATTTTGGGAATGCATTTGCCCAATTAAGAGTAAGTTTCAACCGTTTTGAATCTAGATAGAAGCTTAAAATTTTTTTTATAATTCAATAATTGAAGTTCCTATTATTGGGTTGACTTGGAAATTTTTGTACAAGGGGATTTTAGCCATATCCCTTAGTCATATGGGATGATAAGGGGCCATGAATATGCACTAATAGTAAGAGGGTCTAACTACAAAATGATAATTGGATGAGCCTATGGTTATGGGGAGTATCGTTAGATTTTTTGGTGGCCTATTGGGTTAGAGTGCTAGGCTGGGGGAGTAGCCAAATATTGTAACTAAGCACAAGTAATAGGTGATTTTGTTTCTCAATGCTTGGTTTACAGATATATCTAATGACAAAGAGAAATAATGGAGAAACAATCATCAAAGGACATTTAACAACTAGATTTGTGAGTGGAGTTTTCTTTTGCAACTAGTGTGAAGTTATATTGGATTGTTGGGGAAGTTATCCAATGCTTCTCAATGTCTAGTCAATAAAATATCAAATAACAGAGAAATATTTGTTGATTGTTTTTCATTAATTAGACTAATCTAACCTTGTAGATTCTCTTTCCTTTTTTCATAGTGGCCTAGTGATATTCCAATAGGACCAAGGAATGAAGTCCATATTCTATCAAGAGCGTAAGAGGGGTGCTAGAGGATCTATTTGTTGGGTGTGGAGCTTAATTATCTTATTTATTCATAGGTATCATCATGTTGGACCCTAGTTCCTAACGGGGTGGTAACACCTCCCATTTAACCACCGTCAGTGGGTCTAGGTGGCTTACAATGATTTTATAAGCCCCCCTTTGGTGGGGGTTTGGGAGAAGCACCCCTGAAGCTAAAAATAGATGAAAATTTTTCTTGTAAAATATTGTAATTTCATAGTCAATATGGGCCATTCATTTGGTGGATGATCTGATGGTAGAAGTTATGTTAGTTTAGTTTTTTGTTCCGTAGAAGGCATCCCTCAGTTTATATGAAGAAATTGTATTGAGGATGTGAATTATGATTCTTAGCGAGAAAGAGAGAGGGGATTGTGTGAGAGAGAAGAGTAAATTAACATGGATCTACTGTAGGTTGTATATTTTCATTTTGTTGGATAATATAAAAGGAAAGTTTGGTTGTTTCTCCATGGATGTAGCCCAAATTGGGTGAACTACATATATCTATGTCTCTCTTGTTTTATGAACTTCCAGTGTTTGTGTTTCTACAATATTTTATGCTTTCCATTGCTTTGTAATATATAATTTTCTAACACTATTTAGTGATGGATATTGGAAAATGGAGTGTATGAGATATAGATATCTTGGAAACCAAAATAATTATGAAAGGTTTTTAACAAAAAAATGGATATTTGTTTTTTAACAAAAAATTTGATGTTAGTTTTTGGATGCGAGCATAATAGGCCATGAAGAGGAAATGTGAAGTCCATGAGAACACTATGGGATGGCATTGCTAAATGACCTGTCATGATAATGTGGCATATGGATAGTCTTAGGTAATGCATCATGATGACATGTCATTGATGTATCATGCCAATGTGGTGAGGTGAATTGGAATTGTGACAGTTCAGTGTTAAGGTGGAGGTAGGTGGCAGCCTCATGGAGGTAACGTGGAACATAGAAGCTACGACTATAAAAATTTGAAAATCAAGAAAATTCAGTTGTGTAGGTCTTTTAAAAATCTCTAGATACAAATATATAAAAGGTTTAATTATAAAATGTAACGAGAAGAATAAGTCCCAAATCCAGATTGATTTGGATTTTTTGAAAATAATAGATCTAAATGTTTGGAAATTCCCAAATGTATCTAGTATTTTGGTGGTCTATAAATTATTATATGGAGATTAATTGAAAAATTAGATCCAGGTATGTGCCTTGGGATGATGTTCCCCATGAGGGTGTGGGACTTTGTGGTGCCAGCGTGTCGATAACGCTTTCCATGTCTTAGCCACATGAAGCCAATGGGGCATTGTATGTGGGTTCATGGGTGTTAAAAGAACTATCATGTTCTTTTTGTGTGGAAATATATTAATGCTAAGGTGGCACTTAGAAGGAAACATATTTAGAAGGGCACAATTATTGTGCCAGGAAATGTTCCTAAGACAAGAAGCTATTGCTCCACAAATCTTGCCCTAGATCCATCAAATAGAGTGCGGCATAGTGTACAAATTTCCAACATATGAGGTAGTCGCAAACACAACCATTTTATTTATTAAGCCATAGAATGCATGTCTGATTGCTTGAAGGCTAGTGAAGATCATGGAATTTGAATACGATGTTGGAGATATCATGTTTACTCAAAGATCCTACAGCTAGTTTCTTTGATCCAAGCCCCTTTGTTGGAAATAATACTGAGAGGGGGGGTGAATCAGTATTATCAAATCAAACACTTTTTCATTTCCATACTTAGATTCATATATGCTACTTTAGTTAAGGGAACCTGCGTGTACACTTAATTGTGTCTAATGCAACTAGCGTATATCCAGTAAACTTATGATTTAGTTAATCCATTAAATGTTGATCTTTAGTTAGTGCATCAAAAATTTATTAACCATATGAACAGTAAACAAGTGTAGTAAAACAAAATAGATCATCACACATAAGAAGCACACATGAACACCATGATGTAAGGTGGAAACCCAATGTGCGTGAAAACCACCTGCTGCAATTCGTCTCTATCTTCTTTTAATAAGAAACTTCTTTTTACAATATTTCTATACAGGTGCAACCTTATACCAGTACACAAGTTCTACCTATAGAAGGCTACTACCTTCTCTCGTTCTCCAGATTCTCCTGGAAGGGAGCTACAACCCCCTTAGCTCTTGTACTAGCTGATGTACTAGTACGCAGGTGTTGACCTATAGAAGGCTACAACCTTCTCTTTCTTCCAGTGACCACGTTTCGTAAATTTTTAGACTGGATACTCTTGAAGCACAACACCATAATCTGAAGGCCACGTTTCATCCAATTTTCATGCTGGACCCATCAATATCATTGAAGCACACAATCAATCAACACTAGCATCATCAATCTCTGAATCCTCCAATACTGAATCACTGAAACCCTGTCAACAAACTGCAGTCAGAGAACTCTGCAACAATGTTTAGATATAATTGTATCATCAAAAATCATGCATCAGAGTGCATACGCTACTTGGAAGAGCCGAACCAGTGTGTATACGCAACATCACCAAAGCGAACCAGCGTATATGTCATCAATTACTTACTTATAACTTCAATTCACTTCCTAACTTCAGACATACCCAGATCATTACATATACAAGGATAATATGTGTGTTAGCAACTAGATCTAGTCCATTAGATCACATAAAGATAAGTCATTATGATCCTGATCCATTATTAGATCTCATCCAGCAACACTGAAGCTAAACACAATCAACCAAACTGAATATGCAGAATACTGACATCAGTAAACAATCATCAGAACTCATCAACAACCGGATCCACCTGTAACTTCAAACATCATAGCTCATATGGTATACACTACTTAGATGTATCTAACCTGCATATGTACGCACTTTTATCATAGTCAACCGACATATACATCTATAAATATTCATTCATGATTTGCAGTTATTCCAAACTCAAGTTATACCCAAATCATAATATTTACAGAACATTACATGTGTCAATATATAGATCTAGAATAAACATGACCAAACCATATAGAGATGATTCATTCCAAGCCATTAAATCTCGATCTATCCTTAGATCTTGTTCTCCATCAACCATTGAGATTCCTACTTAGCTCAGATCAAGAAAGGCATCATGAACCCATAACTTGCATACTAGATCTCATACTTCATCAGATATTCGAGACTTACTTGGTGCCTTTTCCTAATGATCTTCTCCTCCTTTTATAGTCTTAGGCCTTTACTCAATACGATGGTCCAAAACCACTTAGAACCAATACCTTGGACCAATACCATGGATCACAGTACCATGGTCCAAATACCATGGACCAAAACCAAATGTACATGCCTTTCCTTGCATGAGAGTGCGTGTATACGTATATGCACCTTTTGGTCAGCTAACCTACATGTATATGCGGCTTTATCAAGGGTAACCTATGTATATCTCTTTTTCTTCATTCTGTGAGCCTAAGCTGTGATCTGTCATCTTAGTAAGTTGCCATCAAGGACAACACATGTATCATAATGCGAACAATCTCCCCCTTTGGACTTGATGGAAAAGTTAACTTTCCATACTGAGAATTGTCATCTTAATGAGTTGTCATTGTTCATTACATCTTAACTGATTCCTTTGAGTTACCCTGCATCCCATGTATTCTGTCACATTTGATATCTCTTCTGTAGATTCATCTAGTTATATATTAGTGAGTCGTTCTACTACAAGTAGGTTGCCATCAAGTACAACACATGCATCATAATGCCAACAATCTCCCCCTTTGGACTTGATGGCAACAACCACACCAAGTCACTCTCCCCCTTTGACATCAAGGGCAAAGGGCAGACCAAGATATTCTCTTCCTTGATATACATTCCGTTGTCCATACTCCCCCTGAGTACTTGCTGAAATATCTGATTGAGCTCCCCCTTTGTATATGCCAAGGTGTACCAATTTGTCCATGCTCCCTCTTTGTACATGTTGAAATCTCTACTCTGTGTTGTTCATGCTCCCCCTGACTGTAAGCAAGGTCTGTAAAAGGATGTTCTACAAGAAGAACATGACTCTATCATAAATGACCTTCCTATCACCAAAGACTCATACATACATCCATCTCCCAACCAAGTGGGGATATACCAATATTGAGTCATCCACCCAACCAAGTGGGGATACACCAGATACCAATTGTTTATACATGACTGAAATATTACATCATCCTTCCCATGCATAGCGGGAGTACAAATTACATCATATGACCAAAAGGGATTCATCAAGTGGCTACAATAGATAGAGACAAAATATTAGATCATGAGTCTTGATATGACCTTTACATGACATTTATAATAGAGACCAAACATCTAAATAATACCATGATAGTCATCAACAACTATCATACACAATGTATGATTTGCTCCATAATTATCTGTCAACAACATCTAGAACAACAACCTATATATGTCCATTAGTGTATAAATCATCAACCTATAACAAGGTATGTCTGCATATAGATATCAACTCATCCTTTTGAACATAATTCTACATATGACATACATAATCATTCACATTATATCATATGTGAAAAACACCATAGCCATCTCATCAACATCAAGATCTTCAGAATCTTATATATCATCCAAGTATCATCACTTGGGAACATATGCATCAATCAACATATGTAAATATCAACCTATCATAATATAGGTAAGAACTCATCATCATCTTGTCTCCAACAATGCAACTTTGAGTAATCATCCATGTATCTAGCATACTATATATAACACTATGTATCTTGAGCTCAAGATCTTTTGTCAAGACATCCTGATATCATCAAGAGTAACAATCCTCATCCATGTGAGTGCCAAGAACTATAGGAATCCTGCATCTTAATTGTATTATATGTCGACAGTAGCATATGAGTGACTCATTATCAAGTAATGAAATTGTGTATTCAAGCTTTCTACTTCTCCTTACATATAAGCACCATATATGCATCATCAAAGAATCAACCACAAATCTAATCTGAACACCAACTATGTAACCCCAAGAATCATATGAGATTTTGTCATGGACAACTCATAACCATATCATAGCAAGATGTATCATTTAGCCCTATAAGCATCATCACCAAGGACTACTAACCATAATGCCAAAAATGCATTATTAAAAGCATATGCTCCCCCTAAACCTGTGCCATCTTGTTTACTCTCAGATATGTTCATGCATATATCAGCAAGAAGTATCAAGGCAACATCATCATCAAGTTAGGATAAAAATACTTCTAAACATCTTACAAGTATCAAGACATTTCCACACATCATCAGCAGATTGTAACCATTATCAAATAGAGCAAATAATGGACTGAATCATATCAGACCCTTTTCTTGAGCCTGTCCCACTGCTTTTCTCAAAATGACATATACGCAACTGTGCAGAGTCTAACTCATGTATATACATGACTTCTCTTTATGAAACTTGCGTATGAGATTGAGAACACTGAAGTTTTACACTTTCAGCTTCCTCTGAGTTTGTTATGTCTATACATTGTAATGTGCCACATCTTTCTAACTGTTCTTCCTTCTTCTTCCATATCTTCAAGTGTGATGATGTTTTCTCCTTTTGGTATGGTGCTCGTACTTTGTTCCTACATTCCTTTGCAATATATCCCAGCTTGTTACATGCATAACATATTACATTTTTCATATTCCTTCTGTAGCAATCAACAGCTTTGTGACCAAACATATTGCAAGAAAAACAATATCCCTTAAAGTACCTAGAACGTGATGATATTTCTGTGTGATGGTCTTGAACCATTCTACTTTTGCATCTAGCTGAAACATGTCCAAGATTATGACATACATAACATTCAACATTATTCATCGGAGGAGTAAAAGATTTTCTTTGAAGAATTTCTTTCCTTGGTTGTTGATGGGATTGACCTCTCATCTCCTTGTTGAGCATTTCAGATTGTGCATTAGAGTTCCTTGTCTTATTTTGTGAACTAGATTCACCTTCAATAGATTCATGAAAACAAAGACCAGTTTTGATAGCAGGAAACCTTTGACTACTAAGAATATCATCCAAGATCTTAGTACTATCTTGAAATCGTAAGAGCTTATCCTTTTCTTCTAAGTTATCTTTTATAATATTTACCTCAATCTGATGTTGCTCCTCCTTTTCACGATACTGCTTCTTCATGTTTTCTTTAGCTTTTCTTCCTTCTTCTAACTGATGTCTTAATTCAAGAACTTCATTTTCTTGTTTTTCAAGAACTTGGAGTAGTTATTTATTCTGCTTATTTGATTCTTCAAGATCTTGTGTTAGCGAGAGGATCGTAGCTTCAAGATTTTCATAGTAACTGGATCTTTCTCTAAGTTTCTTGATTGTTGTGCTCCTTTCATTTACTTCATTTCTTAATGATGTTACTTCATCCTGCAACTTTTGACATTGATCTTCCTTTTCCTTGAATAGCTTCATTACCTTGTTTCCTTCCTCTAGTTGAGCTTTTAGATTGGTAACTTCTTCTTTGGAGATACATTCCCTTTTGTGCAATAGATCTTGTTGATCTCTAATTTTCTTTGTAAGCCTTTTAAATTCTCCCTCTATTTGATATCTTTCTTTCTCACCCATAAGAGCAAATTCAGTTGTTTCGCTATCACTTTCATCATCCTCAAATGGATGGAGAAATGTATCACCAGAGGATAACAAATTCATACTTGATAGTTATTTTGCTTGTTCATCCTCATTTTGAAGTGATTCTGAATCTAAAGTGTTTCTTCCACATATTCCCAATCGATTCTCCCACTGTCATAGTTCCTTTGAGATATCTTCTTCTTCTGAGGCACTTTATTCTTTAGCTTCCTTCCTGTTGTTCTATGAATATCCTTCAAGCAATCAAGCTTCTACCAAAGGACCTGCTCTAATACCAGTTGTTGGAAATAATACTAAGAGGGGGGGTAAATGAGTATTATCAAATCAAACACTTTTCATTTCCATACTCAGATTCATATATGCTACTTCAGTTAAGGGAACATGCATGTATGTGCAACTGTGTCTAATGCAACTAGCGTATATCCAGTAAACTTATGATCCAGTTAATCCATTAAGTGTTGATCTTTAGTTAGTGCATCAAAACTTTTTTAACCATATGAACAGTAAACAGGTGTAGTAAAAAAAAACAGATCATCACACTCAAGAAGCACACATGAACACCATGATGTAAGGTGGAAACCCAATGTGGGTGAAAACCACCTCCTACAATTCGTTTGTATCTTCTTTTAATAAGAAACTTCTTTTTACAATATTTCTGTATTGGTGTAGCCTTCTACTAGTACACAGGCTTCTACTTATAGAAGGCTACTACCTTCTCTCGTTCTCCAACTTCTCCTGGAAGGGAGCTACAACCCCCTTAGCTCTTGTCCTAGCTAATGTACTAGTACGTAGGTGCTAACCTACAAAAGGCTACAACCTTCTCTTTCTTCCAGGGACCACGTTTCATAAATTTTCAGACTGGATACCCCTGAAGCACAACACCATAATCTGAAGGCCATGTTTCATCCAATTTTCATATTGGACCCATCAATATCATTGAAGCACACAATCAATCTACACTAGCATCATCAATCTCTGAATCCTCCAATACTGAATCACTGAAACCCTGTCAACAAACTGCAATCACAAAACTCTGCAACAATGTTCAGATCTAACTGTATCATCAAAAATCATGCATTAGAGTGCATACGCTACTTGGAAGAGCCGAACCAGCGTGTATATGCAACGTCACCAAAGCGAACCAGCATATATGTCATTAATTACTTACTTATAACTTCAATTCACTTCCTAACTTCAGACATACCCAGATCATTATATATACAAGGATAATATGTGTGTTAGCAACCAAATCTAGTCCATCAGATCACATAAAGATAAGTCATTATGATCCTGATCCATTACTAAATCTCATCCATCAACACTGAAGCTAAACATAATCAACCAAACTGAATATGCAGAATACTGACACCAGTAAATAGTAATTAGAACTCATCAACAACTAGATCCACCTGTAACTTCAAACATCATAGCTCATATGGTATACGCTACTTAGATATATCTAACCTGCATATGTACGTGCTTTTACGATAGTCAACCAACGTATACATCTGTAAATATTCATTCATGATTTACAGCTATTCCAAACTTGAGTTATACCCAGATCATAATATTTACAGAACATTACATGCATCAGTATACAGATCTAGAATAAACATGATCAAACCTTATAGAGATGATTCATTCCAAGCCATTCTCTCAATCTATCCTTAGATCTTGTTCTCCACCAACCGCTGAGATTCCTCCTTAGCTCAGATCAAGCAAGGCATCATGAACCCATAACCTACATACTGGATCTCATACTTCATCAGATATTCGAGACTTACTTGGTGCCTTTGCCTAATGTTCTTCTCCTCCTTTTATAGTCTCAGGCCTTTACTCAATACCTTGGTCCAAAACCACTTAGAACCAATACCATGGATCACAATACCATGGTCCAAATACCACAGACCAAAACCAAATGTATGCGCCTTTCCTTACATGAGAGTGCATGTATACGTATAATCACCTTTTGGCCAGCTAACCCACGTGTATACGCGACTTCATCAAGGGTAACCTGCGTATATCTCTTTTTCTTCGTTCTGTGAGCCTGAGCTGTGATTTGTCATCTTTGTAAGTTGCCATCAAGGACAACATTTGTATCATAATGCCAACAATCTCACCCTTTGGACTTGATGGCAAAGTTATCTTGCCATATTGAGAACTATCATCTTAATGAGTTGTCATTGTTCACTACATCTGAACTGATTCCTTTGAGCTTCCCTGCATCCCATGTATTCTGTCACATCTGATATCTCTTCTATAGATTCATATAGTTATATATTAGTGATTTGTTCTCTTACAAGTGGGTTTCCATCAAGTACAACACATGCATCATAATGTCAACACCCTTCATGTAAGCACCAATAAACAAAGAATATTTTTTCCTCCATCGAGGGAATATTACCATGTATAAACCATAATCAAATCAACATATATTATAAAAATACACGAAACATATGAATGGAAATTTGTAAATGCTCTTAGTACTCAATGATAGATACAAATTATACCTTATCATATTTCCGCTCTCCTCTTCAATCCTTGGTATGCCTTCTCCCTTTACATACTACAAGACTAGGCTCACCTCATAAGAAAATGAAGCTCTAGTAGAAAATCACCAGCATGACTGAGCTCCCTTTTTTTCTAACTCTATATCTCACTCTAGATTTGATTTTGGATTGAACTCTCCTCCTCTTGATAAGTTAGATTATATAAGTTCATTCTATCCTTTGGGAGAATGTATTTGGACATCTAGAGGCTTGCGATGTCAGGAAAAGTTTACAATAATGAACATGTAGCCAAATCATACACAAGCATCTCAAGTTGATCTCATTCGGAATGACAAACTCTAGAACATTTTCTCAATTTTGAAATAATTATTATTTCATATTTATGAAATTCTGACAAAATAATGATGAGAAATTACTCATTTCTATAATTTCACCTGTATAACATATAATAACTCCCTTGTAAGACCCATATAAGTAAAACCAAGGGTTAAAGGGGATGCATTATGGCTGACAACTGAGGTATGTTGAACTTGGGTCTCTCTGAATATAGTGGAGTGGAAAATGAGGTTATAACAAATTCCCCCTAATGCATGAGTTCATAAGAGAAATTGATGTCCAAAATGGATTACTAAATAATGTAGCTCAAATTCAAGGAAGTTTCTAGGACCAAAGGACTGAATTAGAGAAATGTTGATACCTAGGTCTCAAACATAATAATATCATCACAAAGTTGGGGGTACCCATGCTTAGCACAAAGAGAAATTGAACATGGCTACCAACTATACATTGTAGATCCATGAAATGAAATTATAGGACATGGCCATAAGATATAAACAATGGATCCATGTGAAAAACCAAAGGATCATGTCCACCAACAAATATTACGTGGATATATGTCATAGTAAACATTGATATGAATATGGGCACATATAAGGTAGGTGCCCTAGAATAGTCCTCAAAGTACACAAAATGATACATAACTCTAACACAACTTGGGAAGTATGCCATATACTAGTGATATGTCATGATCCCAAGGTCTTCTACTCGACCTCGATGGTATGAATCTGCAACATGTGAATAATGGATTTGATGTCGAGAATGATAGAAACAATATCATTATCTATCATTAAGGTATACCATTAAAAGATGCAAGGGGACCCACTAATGATTAAAATAGACCCCAAGGTACCTAGCATAGTACATGAAGTTTGAATAAGTGAGCTTACATCAAACACTTGCAGACTTGACCCATCAGGGGTCAAGGAGGTAAGCCAACTCTCAAGTGCAAGGAAGCTTGCCACTAAGGTTTGCAAGCTCCAAGGTACTACTATATCCTAGATCAAACTCCTAGATAATATGTTTAAGTCAATAGGAGATGTTCCATTAAAGTAGGGCCTTATTATATCCCCTATCAATTGACGTTGAATAAACTGAGAGATGATGTGAATGGATGAAGTCATGAAGTAAAATTGACATAGGGCTGAATGGGAGCAAAGGTCAATAAGGACTACATATGGATGAATGAGGTTTAAAATTCCCCTGAACATGTAATGGAAGGAAAAAAAAGTGACTTTCAAGCATTGACTAATGAGCACCACATGATACGATGCAACAACATAGGAGGAATTTAAGCATGCTCCATAGTGACTAGAAGAGTAACTAGCTAAAGGAGTAAACAAAAGCATAGTTATGGTATAGCTCCTAGGCAAGCTAAAACCTAGTTGTGAGGAAATGATGTAAACAAGTGCCATCTTCAAGGGTGATGCAATTAATGCTACCATTTTGATTGATAAATAAAATAAATCATGATCCTTCCCGTTTTCTATTTTTAATCTCCTCTAAATTTAATGAGCATAAAATAGAGGACAAGTAAGCTCAATAATGTTTTCCTTTCAATTTTAATGAGCTCAAAAAAGAGATAAAAAGATTCTCAGTATCCTTCAGTGTTTAACAAGCATGAGAAGGACACTAAGAAATCCCATTGTGGAGAAATGAGTAGCATAAATGGTAGAAACTAGTTCCAAGCTTATGGAACTACCCTAAGAAAAAAGAAGTGAAGAGGCTGGAAAAGGAGATTACTTGATGAAGTGATCCCTCAAGGAAGGTTAGGAACACCAAGAGAAAGCAAGTGATGGTGCAAACACAATGTGATGGAAGTGGTGAATCAATAAAAAGGATTATCTACGTTCATAATTAAGGTGGAGTGTAGTAGCAATCATAAGGCACAAAATGGGTGGAATCCTCTTAGGGTATAGCCAAAAACTGGAAAAGGAGAGAAAATGAGGACAAAATTCTAAGTCATGGTGGGTTAAAAGGATGGATTCCATGGTGATGAAATAATGCAACATGGACATGAACACAAAAATGAAGTGTTAATCTAAGACTTCCATGTATAATAAATATCTACTATGAATTTACGATGTGAAAAAAGAGATGTGATAAAATCACAACTTGATGATATCATACCTACGATGCTTTAAAAATGGCAAGGATAGTTCATAATGTAGTATAAATGGTAATGTTAAACCTATCCCTATATTATAGGTTCAAGATAAATGCACATAGGTTGTAATGGATGTTGTAATAAATATGCCACCCTAGCCTATTAAAGCCATCCAGAAGACTAGACCCCTGGTTAAATCATGAAATGAAAGAAATAAAACATGGATTGGGTAAAAATGAGACGATATATTTTTTATTTTTTTAGTTGTATAATATTTTTGAATTTTTTGGCATATATGATGTACCATAAAGTTATCATGTACAAGGTGTAACACGGTCTAATAGGTTATATGGGGCCCATAGCCAAGAATATGCCAAGGATTCTTATGTATGAACTCATGGTTTATTTTTAGAACCATATGGTGCAACATGGTTAGGGGACCATGCCATAGAGAGTTGAATTTCCATATTCCTAAAGGTTGATGATGTTGGGGAAAGTGTAGAAGTATATTGTTATTATGAGCGACTTCAGGACATAAAAGGTGCTTGGTCTCATGAGATAATGGAACTCTTTGACAATGATTATGAGGACATAAAGGGGGTATAAGATACTCATCAATGGGAGGACGTGGGTTCTATAATTCATTGGAAATTTTAGTGCTAGAAACCCAATACTTGACTCGGTCCAAGGGTGGCACTCCCATGGATGGCCTAGAAAATGCCCCTTGGCCTAATTTAAGATTTAATTTTCCAATCTCTACTAGTTTCTATTAAGGGAGTATAGAGGCATGAAAAGGAACAATCTCTCTAGGAATAGTAGGTGAATCCATGACCTCTTAGATAACTTTTCCAGAAGGATACTTGTCATTAAGGGGGCGACATGGAATAGGTGGAGTGATGGCCCATGTGGGTAAATAATCCTGACCAAATTTCATATTGGGATGGAGTTTCTGACCATTGAAATGAGGCGCTAACAGAACTACTAGAGAGTAATCTTTTTCTAAGGAAATATATCCTCACCATATAGGTCTACATTTGAAGGATAAGGAACCACCCAAGGATCCAGTGATTGATGGGGTCTATTGGTGATAGAATATATCATCTGCATAGGAGAGGTCAAGGTAGATGGAACACTAGGAAAGTTAATAGGGAACATGTGTATAAGTGATGGGATTTCAAACAATCTCGCATTGATACTCTCATAGGTTGAAGGGTTGTCTCCAAAACATGGCACAACAATACCCATAGTGGTATACTTAGTTGACAATACATAATATTCTAATTGATCTATCGTGACAATATTTCCTTGATGAGGAAATAGAAACACATGGAACACCGAAGACACAACATTGGTCATAGCATAGAACCAACTATGACATGTTGATTTTTCAAGTGCAATAGATACAAGAACTACTTTCTTAAAACTAATAATTACTTCTAATGTTGTATATATTATTTTAGCGCTTACAATTTGTCATTAATAAATTATGCTTCATAAATTCAACCATAAATGCATAAGGATGATAGAGATCAAAATACGTACAGATAACACAAGATTTACCCAAGGAAAACCCACTTGGGGGAAAACCTAGAACTCTTTTCCTTACATAAATTCTTTAGCCCAACAAGGTATACACCTAACTTTTCTAGACAAATATGATGGTCAAACTAACCAACAATTCTATGGTAAATGCTAGTCAAACTTACCTCTTTCCAAGTAAATCTTTTGTGAAACAAACTTAGCCCTATCTGGTTTTCCTAGGCCAAAATTTGGCCTCCTATAATCTACCCAAAAACTTGGCCCTGCTACCCAAAATATTCATAGAAACTCGCATTTTCAAAACTGCAGGAGAGAGAAACACATGTGAAGTCATAGAGGGATATAAAATATACTTCATATATCTTTGTTCTTCTTCATCTTTTCCTTTTTCTTGTATCCCTAGAACATATCTTATCTTGTGAGAGATCAAATTGTGCTTGAAAGACAAGGTTGAGTGCTTTATATTTAGTGTTTTGGCTGGCCTGAATGTATGTCTCCTCATTGGGGCTGACTTGACAAGTGTGGAGCCAAAAATTCAAAATTTTCTCTTTTGAAACTGACATGAAGAATATTTGTTATATTAATCATTTTAATGACTAAAATAAAATGACATGAATAATATGTCATGGATTTTTTATAATATATATTTAAAGGGATAAAATATTATTTATGATGACCAACCATAGCTACAAAATTCAAGAATCCCCTCTTATCTAGGGAGGTATTCATAATGACTATCAGATGTTCTCTTGTTGACAAATTTCTCTAAGAAAATGCTCATCATTTATCATTAGCATCAACATCATTTGATTATCGTAATCATCATCAACATATTTGACATATGGTAAAAATATACAACACCAAGTAGGTACCATAATTATGTTCATCATCTCTAACCTATGATACATTATTAACATCACCCAGTTACCATGATTCTGTTCGGAGCTTCCAACCCATGATATACTAAACAATCCTGGTTCACCCTCATCCTTGTCAATCTCTTTGACTAATGGTGAAGCTCTAGGGACATACTCAATCCATTTAGGTTTTCCGGTCACAAATACAAAGTATTAATTCTAGGCCATGATTTTAAATGGGATCAATCAACATATCTATAGATTATACTAAGCCTGATGTTGACAAACCTATTCGACTCTATGGTTGATTAATTATAGGCATCTCAAACCATTTTTCCTAATCCTGGTCAATATACTTGACTCACAAAGAGTGTCATTCCTCTGTTGAACCATTCTCCCTAATCTTGGGCAGCATACTTGACCCAAAGAAAATGAATTTCCCCTAATAAGTCAATTATGTTGATGTGTCAATCTACTACCTATGGAAATCATCCCGCATCAACATCATGCTCAACAATTTGCCACTTGGATAAATTCACCAATTATCGAAGTCTTCACTTGGAACTTGGTTAACACCTGTGACCTATTTTGAAACCCTTGGTTATTACCATTCCTGCAGCTAATTTAATGGTAAATCTCCTCTCGATGCTTGAGTCACTCACTTGTCCATTTGGGGAGCACTCTGGGCCTTGATGCTCTTTGGACCATTCTCCCTAGCCATATTTTGTGGCCCTTTGCCAATACTTTGACCTATCTAAATTCTTACCTAGGTAGAATGTATGTCCCTTGATCCAATAACATCGCCACTCCCTCTAACCAAGGAAAATACTCTCAATGAATCCATCCTATCCCTGAAGTATGCAAACTTGACAAGCTTGTCCCTGAAGTATACCAACTTCTCAAGCTTGTCCATGAAGTGTACAAACGTTTCCCTAGGGAAAAGGCTTTGTGAGCCTCTGATCCAGGTTCCTTCATCTACCAGAATCATCCAAGATCTTTCATTTATGTGATGTTTTTAGAATTTCAATTAAAGAGCATAAAAGAACATATCTGCATGATTAAACAAGTGGAATCATGACAATGATCAACAAATCATGATCACGACACATTTGATAAAGGAGTTCATCCAGTGTGGAGTACAAATTTAGGCCCGATGTCAAGATGGTGGAGGTTGCTTCATATATTGTTGGAAATGATGGTGATGTACATGGAAGACTCTTTTTCATAGCAAGTACATACACCATCAAACAAGAGTGGATTGTCTCTCCACGAGATGTTCCTCTTACAGGAATTCTCACTCAAGGAGGCTTCCTCTCAGCATTACAAATTACAATGATCTCACACAATGTGGCAATGAGCATCCCTTCAACATAGCTACATAGGGATCTTCACAACAACACATGGCATGACAATCTAAATACATCTCATATAATGTGGCAAAATCAATCCCACAACATAAAATCAATCAAGGATCTCAAAACATAATACATTATCTCAAAAATTATGAAGGAAAACATGACGTGATTGATTCATGTACCTTCACCTCTGAAGTTGGCCAAAAAATGGAAGGCTCAACCACAAAAAATGACTACACCGCTGAATTTTTTTCATTGAGAGGTGTAAAATATACTATCCATTTGTCAAATTCCGACACCGTCAAAATTTGGGCCTGTAGGAATCTTTTAGATTCCCCATGATTATCCAAAGATTCCATTCTCTGGGCTGACTAAAGATCTTCATCTTCGATAAAATATATGATCTCATCATCATGATGCTTGCGAGATTCAGATATTTCTGCGTATAAAGTTGGTTGCATTCTGACTCTATCAAATTTCAGCCTCCAAGGAATCTAGGATATTCCCTCAAGATTCTTCAAGGATTCTACTATGCTGGGAATCTAAAAATCTAATGCTCATATGGTGATTCTGATTTGACCATCGCATTCCCTATGAAATTCCAATTAAAATGATTGTAAACTTCATATCATTTTGACAAAATGAAAATTTACCTCCCCATGGAATCTTTGAGGCATCAAGGAATATTCTCTACGAAAAATTCTACGCCTCGAAAAACATGGAAATCATGGTTCCACACTCCATCACTACGTCATGTTTCTGCTATTTGGTGAGGTTCCATTCATGCTCTGGGTTCTACCGTGTTCTTTGTTATACGCTACCTTTCTGGGCATGTTCTAGAAGAAGGTTCAAATAACAGATGTGGACGAAGCTTCCCAACAGGCCTGGGTGGCACGTTGGCAACAGCCTCGGCTCACCTAATGGAGGATTGGGTTTGAATCCCCTTAATGGCATATGATAGTTTTTTCTTGGGTGGGCGTTATGCCCTGTTGGTCATCAGTCCATGATTTGGTTTTCGTATGGTTACTCCAGGTGGCAGGTTTTCACAATTCAGGTGGTCCACCCCCATATACACGCATTATGGTGTTTGGGGTCAGTGGGGGTCACAGTCTGTTGGTTTCCCTTTTCTATATATTATCTAATGTGAATGTGGTTGTTGGGGATGGCGAGGTTGGTTGCCCGCACCCCTATACATATATATATATTTT
Organism: Pinus taeda; assembly: GCA_000404065.3. Taxonomy (NCBI): domain Eukaryota; kingdom Viridiplantae; phylum Streptophyta; class Pinopsida; order Pinales; family Pinaceae; genus Pinus; species Pinus taeda. The sequence goes on along the minus strand of APFE030338273.1, from coordinate 5,855 downwards.
TTTTCTTTTTTACATAACCATAGGCCATTTTAAAAAATTATCGAATGTGGAGGTTATTAGGCATTTTAGGGATCCAATGAATTTTTCCTGCTTCTTGGGTGCTAGCTTCCCTATCGGTTGACAGTGAAACTTGAGGATACTCAAACCTAGCCCACTATTCAACTTTGGTTGCAACTGTGACTTGCTCTAACTTCTCCATATGATCTCGGATTGGAGTGTCATTCACATCATTGGAATTAGGGTGACGAGCACTTCGATATGATGCCAAGTTTATCGAAATTTTGACACTTTGAATTTTGAGCCTTTTTACCATGCCACTGGTACTTTTAGAGATCCACGTGGATCAATTCTCCCCACTGAGGAGCTTTTGTTCCTCCAAAAGCACGATAAGAATCTGCAACTTTGTACATTGTCTGTACCATAAGTGTCCTGATAGGTCACTATTCCTTCTCCTTCACCTTTGTTCTTCAGATCCATAATTGATGAGCTGACACCTGCATCTTATACAAACATGTAATACATTTTTACAAATTACATGCTTAACTTACATGACCAACTAATGACCCAAGCATCCCATACTTGCCACGAGTTTATAACACATACTTTGTGTCAAGTTTACATCAAAATGGAAACAATACCCCAACTATCAATATAATGCCAAAACATAACAAGTGATGGAAAACACATTATCACTTTTACATTTTAAACTGCAACACATGATTTAAAAGGAAGGCCCAAACAATCTAACTCATCTAGAAAAACCATTACTCATCAAAATGAATGGGCTTCTTGTGGTGAATTTTCTTGTCGAACAACTTCTTCAACTGATTTCTACACTGGCGCTTTGTCCATAGGGCACTGCTCTAGATGGAGCCTCCAACACGTGGCTATTTGATGACCACTTCTATTTGATGACTATAGAAAGTCTTCTTCCTCCAGATCTGCTTAACATGCTTCTTTCCTTACTATGGAGAAGGCCTTTCATGCCTCACCATCTTTCGTGCTTCCATTCTCTTCTAGTGCACATATCACACATGGTTATGTGAACCAAAAAACTACATGTTTTTCGATGCCATGATCTGCGTTCATCATAAACAAAATTATTGTAATCAAAATGAACACAAGAATATTGAGACTATTTATACCTTTCCTGGTTGTCTCTGGTGTAATTATGGCGATGAGAGCTTGCCTCATCTCTTTCCATGCAATGGGAACTTCCATGGGATGATGCTGATCTGTTGCCATCATTCTCTTTCCTCAATGATTTCAACAATGTCATGGAAGCTTCTGACACCTTTGAGCATTTTCCCTCAGTGTATCCCAAACATATGAATCGAGGTCTTGGCACAACCTCCAATGGCTGAGTTATGCCTTGGCCATTAACACCAAGTCCTCCTCGTTTGTACCCCATGTAGAAATTATACCTGTAGAACAAACCAATATATGCAATGTTCTAAAGCATAATACTTGTTCTACTTCTACAAAACATTAAGCGGAAGAATAATCGAATTCATGAGCAACATCAAGTAGAAACATGCATAACTAATCAAGAGAAATAATCACACATAACAAAAGATATATCCAGGGGAAAGCACCA